>VCRD01001101.1:0-63851 GCA_006783055.1 Trinorchestia longiramus
TCAGATTCAGATTCAGATTCAGATTCAGATTCAGATTCAGATTCAGATTCAGATTCAGATTCAGATATATTCTTAACTAATTAACTGGTAAATATAGGTGTTAATTACTTAACTTATGATAATAGCTATTGATTCATTAGTAGGATAATGAAGCTATTATGGCTAGGATTACCTCACCTAATTCAAATCAAAGAAGTTCAATTTATGCTAATCGAAATATATGACAGTTGATTTTATGTACTCCTACATAAAATATACGAGTTGTTTTTATGTACTCCCAGTTATTTATGAAACAATTTATGCCGGAGTCGTAGAGCTTTTTAAGACATGATTTTAGAGGCATTTATATTAATTTTACAGCTATTTTGGGTCTTATTAGGTAGTTATGATGATATCTTTAATTTACTTAAATGTGAGTCGAATAGTTATTTATGGGTGTATCTCTGAACGATTTATTGGTGAGCCAATGAACCATTAACACATCCTTTGCAGTATGCCCGCTAAGTGATATTACTTCATTGCGGTAGTTTTCTTTCTTTCATTCCAACAGTTCTAATCTTGACACCGACGCGATAGGTTGTGTGTGCCTTAGTGCTTATCAGAGGAAGAGTTTGATGCAAAAAATTGTTTTTACGCCGGTGGGTCATTTTGCAGTACATGACAAATTTTCATTTCATACTGCAGTACAATAAAATAAGGCAATAGGAACGAGCCGTTTAGCCCATTCTTGTTTCAATACCGAAGTCCCATGCCGTCATCACTATGTCCCACCGGTGTCCAAACAATTTTTATTCTAAAATTTAGAGAAAAATATGAATTCTGTCTCAAAATTAATTAGTTTCGCATTAATTTTTCTTGTGTGTTCCAGAAGTTGTTATATAACAGTAGAATAAATGGAGGCTTCAATGTTTTATTCCCTTGGTAAGCCATCTACTTCAAAGCAAAGTGAAGAATCTAGTTCTGATCCTGATGAGATTGACAGTGATGCAGACTATGAGCCCATTGAATTAGGTGATCCATACAGTGACGAAATTTCTGATGGTGACAGTAATAGTGATCAAATTTCGAGTGGTGATGAAGAGGTGATTGTAGATCAAAATATACCGACTTTATCTTTACAACACGCAGCTGGACGAGTATCAGCGCTATTTCGCGTTCATTTCCATTCACTGGGAAGAAAAAATTTTGTGTCAGGGCGTCTGCATCTTTTGAGGGAGAAGTGTGGCCAATAGATATTTATAAACAGTTTTTGACAGATGATGTGATCAATATGATGGTGACAGAAACAAACAAGTTTGCTCAGTAGCAAATAAATGCAAGTTTTGTGTCCAGAAATTCAATATTGATAAGGTGGGTGCCTAAAGACTATGCTGAAAAGAGAAGATTCTTAAGTCTTACCCTGTATATGGGATTGGTTCCTTTACCAGGAATCAGTTATTTGTGGTCAAACGGTACTCTTTTCAAAGGCTTGTTGATACCCAGCATCATGGATGGAGATAGATTTCAAATTCTCCATAGAATTCTTCACTTTTCTAATAATGAAGTTAAAAGAACAAATAGCCATAAGAAGATTGCGCCACTTTTGGAGAAGTTGTTCGGTCAGTTTCCCTCAGTTTATAAGCCTGGATCTGAGTTAGTTATCCATATTGATGAGTCAATGATTCCATTCAGAAGAAGGAGTCACTTTAGACAGTATATACCGGCAAAGCAGCATAAGTATGGCTTGAAGCTCTTCAAACTCTGTACTCCTGAAGCATATATGATGCGTTTTTGCAGAAGCTCCCAAAAGACATACAAGAAAATCTGTGTTTGTTGTTATGAAATTATATCAGCCAATAAAGGGTTAAAAAGTATCTACTTACTGTGAGTCATGTGTAGGAAGTTAATTTTTATGTGTTTCATGCTTCAAAGTAAAACTCTGAAATTTATTTTGTTTCGATTGTGTTTTTGTTTAATTTGACATTTTTAGTTAATCAACTAGTTAATTAAATCAGTAATATTGATTAATAACAATTGTAAGGACCTTTATAACCACATTTATGCATTATTATTTTTAAATTTTTATGACACACCGGTGGGTCATACCGCAATGAATGTGTTGATAACAGCGGTTCCCAAAGTGGGGACCGCGGTCCCTTAGATGACAGCGAGAGGTCGGCGCCGCTTTGCAATTTGTTGAGTCACATAAATAGACTCATGGGTCTTTTCGAGCGCGAGGTTGTAAGCCGCAGAGACGCGACAAAGACCAAAAGAAGGGTAGCCACTGCTGGTTTTTTCTACCCAGATTTTTGTTTTTCTGTGTGATGATGAGTTTATGGGTTTTACTTCTAAAATTTGCTGTAAATCTGTTCCTTACAACAGTTTTCACTGTAAACTAAAATTTTGAACATTCTATAGATCATACATTCGAATAAGGAATTCATGATGCACAAATTACGTTTTTAGCACATTTACCTACCAATCGGATACGTTCATTACTCGTTTAATGATTGTTTTTATTTTTTTCTTGCTATATAAACTTGATTGAGCAGCTTTATAACGAGCGTGCTTTATACATGCACGAGTTCTTGGTCGGTAAAGTTCAAAACAACCAGTTGACAGCTGTACCGTGTTCTAAGTGTGTGTGCAGATTAAATTTCACAGCATAAATTGTTTGTTCAGCAACATTTGTGCAAGTTACTCTCTAACTAAAGTTCAGAACCCTTGTACTCGCAGAGAGCAGTACATAAAAAAATAGGTGGTATACCCAAGAGTTTGAAAAATCGTGGGTGAAGGATGCTGAACTTGAACTGCTGATTACGGCACAATGAGGAAATCTTTACACCTGCTACTACGTTACTTGCAACGTTGTGTTAAAAAAAAGCCAGCGAGCCAGTGTTTATCGTTCATAAAGCCAGTGCAAAACACATAATTATTTTTCTTATGTGAAACCTGCTATTATGTTGGATTCAATGATAGCTGAGAAATACTGATACAATGAATGAAAAAAGTATCAAAATCAGATTTTTCAACAACAGGTTACTTTACTGAACATCACGTGCCTTTCCTTCATATTGATCGCTTTAGGAAAATAAAATGAGCGGATAACCATTTGGAAAGCAAATAAATTCGAAGACGATTTGTTTAAAATCGACAATTAGATCGCATACTGTGAGGGAAGCACGTATTAAATTTTGTATCCATTTTATCATGGTACAAATTTTATCATTAAATTACTAATTAGATTTTTTCTAACAACTGTTTTTAGACCCAATCTGAGTTTATTTCGCATTATTACCTGAATTTCTTAATTTTCTGAGAGTGGCAATTGGCAACGCAACCCTGTCCAACACCAACAGTCTGTTTCACAGTACAATACAGTTCTTTACTGTACTGTGGTCTGCATTGACTTGTAAATATGCGTGGATGTGCTTCAGCATCGTTTTCCTTTAGAATAATGTGTTGTGTCAAGTTTAGAAAGCATAAAGTTTAAAAAACAATTCAAAATGAGAGTGATGAGAAAAAGAAATGTTTAAAATCAGTGTTTCCCTAAAAAATTCTTCACAGTGCATTAAATACTTCAAGCGTGCATCTATCTGCAGTTAGATATGTGGCGATACGTGTTCTCTCTCTCTACACGGTTACAGCATCAATATGCAATAACTGCGGGCATTAATTGAATTTTTCCAAGCTGAATGTATTACATTCACATTTTGCGTTCATTGAAATGATATGAATTATTCATAACGAGAGAGAGATGTCACAAATTGGATGAACCTAAACCCCCTAACATGAATATTATACATTAATGAGGCAAACACAAGAAGGGAATAAACACCATTAATAGCTTAACAGTATTTACTGGAAGAACATACGGCAAAACACGTGAATATGTTATGAAATCAATGTGATCTATCTACTCGAATCATTCGATTACATTCACAATAATTAATAAAATAATACAACACCGAGTGGTTGCAAAATTGGCAAACTGTTCCATCCAACAACACATCCTAAACACACGCAAACATGTCAAAATTCAATGAAGATCACTCTAATCCTATCACCTAATCTCTCTTTTAATACTCAACCAAATACACACTCACAAATTAATAATCACTGAGGTTCCATCAACCAATTTCACTGATGAAATGATTCAGTTCACTCTCGACTAATGATGCGAAGAATTGCGCTGCACTTCTTTGACCGTAAGTACGAAACACACACTTGGTCGAGCCCTAACGCGTGGCACTGGCAGATCCCATTTTTAATACTACATGTATGCTTCTCCCGCTGGTTCTCAACCAACCTCCACTGGGTTGAAGGGCACTGGTTTAAGGTTGTATTAATTGAAATGTCCACTTGATTCCTGTTGTCGATATTCCGTAGTAACTACGTTGACATCAAATTCAACTTGACCCTGAAACCCCGAGCCTTTCCGAGCTAATTATTGGCGAAACTTTTTTCAAATTTATATGAACCTTTTCAAGGATCCAGTTACTCCAAGAAGTAGTAGTTGTAGTGATGGTAGTAGTAATAGTAGTAGAAGACATCGCAGTAGTTGCTTTAATAGTTCTAGCAGTTCCAGCAGCTCTAGCAGTTCTAGTAGTTTTCATAGTTCCCTCCTTACAATGAGAAAAAATTCTCCGTAAGTGCATACCTTAATAGGGGTGCCCTAATACGTTTATGCTGTTTGTTGGCACATTATTTCTCTTTTCTGTCCCAGAATGTCCCAGAAATACTCTTACGTCCCTCAGAATGATGTTCCGTCTTTTACTTTCTTGAAGTTGGTTGCCTTGTCCTAGCTTGCGGGTGCCCCCTGCTTCCTTAAAGTTGGTGCCTGCCCCTAGCTCGTAGGTGCCCCCTGTATAATCGTCTCCTCTTCTCACACTGCTGTTCATCCGATCACCGCCTTACTTTTTTACATCCCTTGATATCCCAAATGCTACTTATATAGTCCGTTGGTGCTTCCTAGAATCACGCCTCCTGACTTTTTGCTCCTCCTTTCGTACTTGGTCTTGCTTTAAAGGTGTATTGTGTACATTTGATCATTGGCATCTTATCCGATGTTTCCCACGATTGCGAGATGATCGCACAACAAATTTCAACTGTTAGGCGTTCGGAACTGCGTACGCTGGATGATAGCGTACTGTGTTGTTTGTATTTTTGCGAGGACGAGGGTTGGGTTTTTTTGGCCCTGTGGCTCAGCTGCTTCCTCACGTCCCCATTCACCTTCACATATCCTTGCACATTACCACATCCTTACATATTACTATACATCACTTTACATTATCACTACTACCACCATCCCACATCCTTACACATTACCATACATCACTATACATTATCCCTACTACCACCACATCTTTACTACCTCTACACATGCCGCCCCCTGGAGAAAAGAACTTGAACTTGTAAAGTCAAATTTCTTCCGTAACATCGTAGATAAAATTTCTTACACTATCGTGCTCCCACCTATTTTAATACAACTTGTTTCTTCCTGAAACACACATTGCAATCCTTTATTCCACATTGTTCGTTACCTGATCCTTATATGAAACATTGCCACATTACGCAACTCATGCACAAGACAATATTGCTATCGTAACCTGGCAACAATACATGTATCCACATCCCAACGCATCTCTGTCCAACACACTTATATCTATTTAACACAGTTAAACACAATTTTATATCTACGCATTTGACTTTCATTCTCTTTATTTCGAAGCATATAACAAATGATTGCCCCGGAATATTTTTAAAATTGGGGTAATGCAGCACATAATCGTGAAATTTCACATTTCAACATTGTTAATGTATAATTATAATTTTTATTTAAATTTTCACCATTGTTACCACATAGTTATAAATATTTATTTTCAAAATCGTTGGCTCACATTGTTATTTTTCAACATTGTTGGAATTTACTCCTTTTATTCATGACTTAAGCATTCAATTAACAATGGTTGAATTTCATATTTTTTTACATTGCTGGGATCTTGTCTTTTTATTAATAATTTGAGCGTTCAATTGACAATGGTTGAACATAATTTTTTTCTTCTGAGATTGCTGAAATCTTGTACTTGTTTTATTGATACTTTGAGTGTTCAATTGGTAGTGGTTAATATCATTTCATCACAGCCATAGCTGTAGTAATTTCTTTTCACAGTGCCGAGATCTTGTCCTTCTTTTATTGACATTTTGAACATTCAATTAGCAAAGAATAATAGTCATTGTTTATGAACAGAGCTCTTGACCGGGTGTACTTAATTAGTTATCAAACCTCGAATGTTTCACGAACAGTGAGAGAGAAAAAAGTACATGTATTCAAAATGACTAATATCGTTTCACAATTTCAGAGTTACATTCATATAGTTGCCTGTCTTGGCATTACGAGACTTTTGTCCTTTGACTTCGTAAGTTCTCGACCTAAAACAACAATATTATATTTTCTGCCGATTTCATTCATACGAATCCTTCTGCATAGCTAAGGATAATTATACTCGTCCGTAATATTACATTATGTGCACGATGATAGTCACGAATCTTGTCTTTTACATATGCTAAAACTTAATTCGATCATTGTGTACGAGAAACACACAGTGCATACATTGAGTGAACAGTAATACGGATGAAGACTTCTGCAACAGGCTCAGTCAACTCCCGACTGCAACTCTATATAACGCATAATAAGAACACCATCCTTTGCTAGATAAAATCATACCTTACATCGCTTCACATTGGTATACAGTAATACGATTGTAGACCCTCTGCATAATGCTGGAGCCAACCCTAGACTGTATCTTACATAACAAATAAGTTTTATTATTGCATCAGTTTTGAATGATCATATTTAGACATCAATAAGTCTTAGCTAATTATGATCACTCCTGACATTACGTCTTAGTACCGTGCATCAATAACATGAAACATACTACTTCATATATAAAGTAAAAGTTCGCAATGCTTCACTGCGAATGCCGTCATTGTTTCGCGATTTAAAATAACCTGCGTCGTGGCTGTACTGCGTACGTGCTCTGTCTTGGGTACGCTCTTTCTACCACTACAACAGCTGTTAAGTGTACGCGCGTTCGTACGTGCGTCTGTTCTTCTATTACGACTACAACACCTGACTACGCTGCATGGTCGTGTTGTGCTTTACACACGTACATACACACTGTGCAACACTCCTGCTCTGCGTAAAGCAGGCGCACATTCGCTGTCACTTCTCATGCACTCCATACATGACATTTTACATTCACACAATTCATTTTATAGGTTACACTAAATTCTAATAATGATACTAATATACACTATTATACTAACTCCTGGTATACTGTTTAAGCATCATATTATTTTATTTTATTTGCAATCTTTGGGACATCCCATTTATTAATTACAACCTGTGGTGGCAGTAGTAATAATGTATTGTGATGTATAGGAATGTATAATGATGTGGTAATGTGCAAGGATATGTAAATGTGGCGACGCGTGCTCTCTCTCTACATGTCACAGGATAAATTCATAATAATTACGAGCATTAATTGAATTCTTACAAGATGAATGTATTACATACACATTTTACGTTAATTGAATGCAATCAATTTTACATAACGAGAGAGAGACGTCGCAAATTGGAGGAATCCAAACCCCCTGACATGAATACTATATTATGCATTAGTGAGGCCAACACAAGGATGGTATAGACACAAATAATAACCTTAACATTTACTGGAAAAACACACGGAAAAACACATGAAAACCACGAAAATTTGTTATGAATCAAAGTAATTTTATCTCCTTAAATCGATTAATTCCACTCACAATAATTATTTAAATCACACAACGCCGAGTGGTTGCTGAGTTGAAACACTGCTCTATCTAACAATACTTCCTAAATACACGCGGACACGATAAATTTCACTGAAAAACACTCCAATCCTGTCACTTAACCTCACCGTTAATTCTAATTAACTATACTCCTGACCTAATGATCACTGCAGTTTCATCAATCAGTTCAATAGCAAAATTATCATCATTGGGAATTCAGTTTTTATATTTTCGCCATACGGACGCACACACTATCCGCACACACGCTCAGTAGACCTACACGCTGCACAGCACACCTATCGTTTACACTATGCATGTGCAGGCTCTTCTCGCTGGTTTCCAGCCTCCACTGGGTGTACAGGGCCCAAGGTAAAGTTGTATTAATTAATATTTCCACTTGATTCCTGTTGACGATATTCTGAAGCAATCACGTAGACATTAAATCCAAGTTGATGCTGAAACCCCGAGCTGCTCCAAATTAATTGCTGGTGAAACTTTCCCAGGTTTATGTGCACTTTTCCAAGGTTCCAATTACTCCTAGAAGTAGTAGTCGTAGTAGATGTAGATATCCGGATAGATTCCGACAGCTTCCGTTAGATTCTGATCCCGATCCTGATCCTGGCTGATCCCGTAGATTCCGTAAATCCCGTATATTCCGTAGGTTCCGTAGGTTCCGTAGTTCCCGTAGATCCCTTAGGTTGCGTAGGTCCCGTATGTCCCGTAGTTTACGTAGGTCCCGTATGTCCCGTAGCTTACGTAGGTCCCTCCCTAAAATGAGAGAAAAGTCCTCCATAAGTGCATGCCTTGATAGAGCTGCCCTACTACGCTTATGACGATAAAGGTGCCCTAATAAGTTTATTCCTCTTTCCTATACCAGATGTAATCTCCCCTCCCACCGCTGTGTCTGTCTTTTGTTTGTTCCCTCCTCGATGTCGCTCGCTCCCCCAGCTGCTAGACCCCCGCTGTAGAATCGTCGTCGCTCCTAGCACTGTCGTTCACACTTATCGCCTTGCTATTCTGACCGTGTTGGTGTCCTGACGGCTGCTTATATATATTCCGTTGTTGTTTTCTAGAAACACACCTCCTAACTTTTAGCCCCTCCTTTCACAGTTGGTCTTGCTTGTGTCCGTTCGCAGTTTTGACCGTTAGTCTTTTCAATGTTTCCCACTTTTCGAGGCTCTCATAGGACATATTTCACCTGCTGGGCGTCCGTTGCTCAGGCTTGCTTACGTTGCTTGTTTTGTTTGTGTTCTGCTGCTCGATGGCCGTTGGCTTTTAATGTGTCTGAGGCCCAACTGCTCGCACTCCCCGCATCCCTGTACACCTTCCCACATCCTTATAACACATCACACACATCCTTACACGTTAACACATCATTCCACATCACTATGATTTATCTCTACTATCATTACACATCACTACTATCACCACAGAAGGTGAATGGGTCCGTCGAGAACACACACAGCTGGGCCACAGGACCATTAAAACCCAACCGTCAAGCTCGCACAGCATGCTATCATACAGTGTAATCAGTTCTGAACGCCTACCAGTTAAATTATGTTCTGCGATCGGATCGAAGCCGTGGAAGCATCGGATAAGAAGCCAACGGTCAAATGAACATAGTACACCTTTAAAGCAAGACCAAGTACGATAAGAGGAGCTAAAAGTCAAGAGGCGTGTTTCTAGAAAACACCAACGGATTATATAAGCAGCAGTCGGGAAATCAAGGGAGGTCAAAAGAGTAAGGCTTTGATCGTGTGAACAATAGTGTGAAAAGAGGCGACGATTTACAGGGGCATATACGAGTTACTGGCAGGCGACCTACTTCAAGGAAGCCATAGGCACCTACGACCTATAGCCAGGCATCCGACTTCGAGGAAGCAAAACACAGAATATCACTCGAAGGAAGGTAAGAATGGTTCTGGGATAGGAAACAGCAATAATATACCAACAAACAGCATAAACGTATTAGGGCACCTCCATCCAGGCATGTACTTGCAGAGGATTTTTCTCTCATTGTAGGGAGGTAACTACGAAAATTACTAGAACTGCTAGAGGTGTTGGAACTACTAGAACAACTACTGGCACGTCTTCTACTACTATTTTTACTACCACTATTACGACTACTACTTCTTAGAGTAACTGGATCCTTGAAAAGGTTCCTGTAAACTTGGAAAAATTTCACCGATAATTAACTCTGAGAAGCTCGGGATTTCAGAATCAAGTTGACTCTGATGTCTAGGTAATGACTTCGAAGTATCGACAGCACTAACCAAGTGGAAATATTTTTTAATACAACCTTAAACCGGTGCTCTTTAATCCAGTGGAGGTTGGAAACTAGCGGGAGAAACATACATATAGTGTAAACGACGGGATGTGCCGGTGTCATGCATTAAAACTCAACCGAGTGGGTGCCTTCGCAAGTGCGATGAAGAAAGTGCAACGTAACTCTTAGCGTCATTATTCGAGAGAGAACTGGGTATTATTGTCAGTGAAATTGGGTAATGGGATTGCAGTGATTATTAATTTATGAGAATATAGAATAGAATAGAATGAGGCTATAGGAACGAACCTTCTGGCCCATTCTTGGGTCGGATAATCACTTCGATAATTATTCGGTTACCCAAGTCCCATGCCGTAATTCTAGCCGCGTCAACCATATTTGGTTAAGTATTTAGAGTGAGATTAAGTGATAGGACTGAAGTGATCTTCAGTGAATTTTGACATGCTCGCGTGTATTTAGGCTGTATCGTTAGATGGAGCAGTGTGTCAATTCTGCAACCACTCGGTATTGTATGATCTAAATAATTAGTGTGAGTGGAATTAGGCGAATTAGGAGAAAGATCGCATTGATTTCATAACATATTTACGTGCTTTCAGTATGTTTTTCCTGTAAATATTAAGTTAATGATGGTGTTTATTCCCTTTTTGGGTTGGCCTCATTAATATATATCATTCATGTCAGAGGGCTTGGATTCCTTCAATTTTTGACGTCTCTCTCTCGCTATGAATAATTCATTACATTTCAATTAGCGTAAAATATGTTTGTAATACATTCACCTTGTAAGAACTTAATTAATGCTGGTAATTGTTATATATTTATGATATAAATGTGTAGAAAGAGAAACCGTATCGGCACAACCTCTGGGAAATACACTTTGTTATTTACAACCCCCGGGCATCCCCTTATCTGTTTCTCGTACATAGATTATATCTCGGGATGTCAATTGTTTCCTGTTCTCTCCTTTCTGTTCGCTGCATTCGCTGCTGCTCCTCATTGCTCGCATCATTTACATGCTCCTGTACATTTTTGCTAATTTGTTCCCCGTATGGGAATTCTCCTGCCCTTAAAGGGACAAGTTTTAGTATATTCATGTGTACATTGTTCTCCTTCCAAAATACAGTTCTCTGATTATGGAATTAGTTTTCATTCTCTCTGTAATCCGATACGGTTCATTTCAAATGGTTGGCCCCATGCCTTCTGAGCATGTTTTGCCTGTACGATTGTGCAGCAGAACTAAGTCCCCTACTTCTACCTTATCATTTCTTATCCCTCGCTTCTTCATCTGCGCTCCTGTATCATGTGCCACTCTATAGTTGTGCTTGACAGTCTTGAAAGCGTTGTGCATCCCGATGCCTACCTCTGCATTGTAATTGTCTCCTAATGAGTAATCTATGCGTGAAAGTTTCTACCATTCTTCGATGAGAAATTCTGCATCTCTTCCATGGAACAAGAAGTACGGGATTTCCTCAATTACACTCTGAAACCTTGTATTTATGCTAAAACTTGCATATGGTAGTATGTCATTCTAAATTGAGCGATCATTTGCCGCTAAGTGAGACAGTACCCTCTGTATATTTTGGTTTTGTCTCTCTGTAGCACCATTGGACTGGGGATGGTAGACTGTCGTATTATGCCATTTAATCTTCAATTTTCTGCACACATCTATGAACAATGCTGAGGTAAACTCCGTTCCTCTGTCATATATTAACTCTCACTATGTGAAAGAGAAAGAAAACGGATGGCCATAAACCCTGAGAATATCCCTTTGTTATTTACAACCCCTGGGCATTCCCTTCTATGTTTCTCGAGCGCGTTGTTATACATTTTGTTAAATAAAGTGTAAGCTTTTCTGTTGCTTTGGTTTCGATGGGATATGCTGTAACATATCTGCTAAAATGATCCACTATGGTTAGGATATATCAGTGACACTAATGTGATGGAGTTATTTCAATTAAATCAACACCTACTCCGTCAGGAGGCTTGTTTATGTCTGGGGTGCTCCCATTTCCACGACAATCCGATTATTCATTTTCCGCTTCTGACATTGCGAACAAGCGTCCACAAACTTATAAACGTCTCTCGTTATATTAGGCCAATGCCAAATTCAAGCAATCTTTTTCATGTCTTATTATGACCTGAATGCGCTTCCACATTCCCATCGTGAGCCAGTGTGAGTGCTGCTTCTCTCAACGCGTCGGACACTACGATTAGCTGTTTTTTCCTGTCCGGTTTCTTATTCATTGTCCTATAGTAAACAATGCCTTCCTCTGTATAGACGTTGGGGGTCAACACCAAGGCTAGTACTGTATTTGTCTCCTCCTTCTTCTCAAGATACCTCAGAACAGACCCCCATACCGCATCCTTGTTTTGCTCTTTTTTAACATTTTCTTTATTGATTTTCCGTTCTGCCTCTTCCATGTTTGGTGGCTCAGATAGGCCTGCGGTAAAAAGCACTGTCTCCATGGTGTCGCTGTCCTTGGGTTAAGGAATGTTGCGCGAGAGCGCATCTGGCACATTCTGTGACCCTGGGTGGCACACTACATCGTAATCGTACCGAGAGAGCGTTAGAGCCTATCTCATTTTACGGTTGTTTAGTCCCTTTGTTCTTGAAGAAATATTTCAATACTGTGTGATGAGTAATGATCACAAAATTGTTTCCAAACAAATACGGTGTAAAATGATTCACTGCCGCTACAACTGCCAATCCTTCTCTTTCAGAGGTAGAATACCGCATTTCAGCATCATTGAATTTCTTACTGAAATAACCGATCGGCTGCTCTTTGTTTTCCACCTTCTTCTGTAGCACTACTCCACAACCTTCATTTAAAGCGTCACAACTCAAATGATATATATTTATTTAGCGCTGGTTTTTTAGCACTGGTGCCTCTACCAGTCGTCCTTTTAATTCGGGGAAAGTTTTTTGTTGCTCGTTATTTCATTTGTACTTGGCACCATTCTTCATTAGTGTGTTTAATGGAGCAGCTTTTCCAGCGAAGTCAGGTATTAATTACCCTTTCTGTAAAAGTCTTCTGCAGCTACAAATGATCGAACTTTTCGTACGGTCTTGGGCCTCGGATAATTCTGAATTACGTGTACGTTCTTTAGGTTGGGCGTTATTCCCTTGCGACTGATGCTGCATTCCAGGTATTGCACATAGCTCTGAGCAAACTTACACTTTTTAAGCCCTATTTTCATGCCTGCCTCTTGAAATAAGTGTAGAATTTTCCGTAGGTTTTCTGAAAGCTCTCAGAGCTCATGGAACTCGGGTACACGTCATCCAAATATATTGCAGCGAACTTTCCTAAATGTTTCTTCAATACATGACTGATAATTATTTGATATACTGACGGGGTGCACTTCAGTCCCATTGGAAGTCGAGAATATTCCCAATTCCCCGTCTTGGTTCTGAATGCGGTGGACTGTTTGCTTCCGTCTTCGAGCTATACTTGATGAAAGACCAACTTGCTATCGACTGTGGAATGGTACTCTTTTCCATCAACTTCCTCCAGTGTCTCCACTATATTCGGGGTCGGGAAGTGTTCGTTAAGGACTCGTTCATTAATTGCTCGAAGATCTGGACAAATCCTATGACCTCCTCCTGGCTTTTTAATCAACACTAGAGGGCAGTTCCAAACGCTAGTACTCTGTTGTATTACTCCACTTTTCACCATTTCATGCACTTGAGTTTATAATTTATCTTGATTCGGATAGGGGATTCACCATTGTTTAGTTTGAATAGGTTAAAGTCATTCAGTAGGATTTTATACTTCACGTCTTTTACGTGTCCAATGTCACTATCGTCTGCACTCATTATACTGGGATGTTCCTTCAACAATTTCCCCACTTGTCGTTATTGTTGTTCATCTAGGTAATTCAAATCTAGTTCATTGATCTTTCACATTCGTTCCTCTCTACGAGCGTCTTCGAATCTGTTGTTTATATCATTGGCACCTACTCTTACTCCTTCGTTCGCGCTGAGGTTGTGACATCTCGCGACTACCCGGCCCTCTCGAAGCTTCCCCTTGTCTGTGTACGGGTTCAATATAGGCACACACACATGATCATTTTGAACTTTCGCTACTGTTGTTCCCACATACAATACCCACTGCTGACTAGGTTCGATTACCACACTCTTTCCATTGCATTGTTCGTCTGTACTACATTTCACTACCGTTCGTGTCCGTTACAGTAAGGTTATATCTTCTGCTACGTACCCGGCACTTTCACTCTTATTCACAACGAAAATTTTTTGTGACTTCTCTCCAGGCGTAGAAAATGGCTTCGCTCGTGTTCCAAATAATTGCGTGTTGTGTCCTGCGAGATAAATTTTTGCCTTTGCTTTAGTTAGTACTTCCATTCCTCATAACATTTCACTAGGAAACGTATCGTCTCTCACAATGAAGCATTGTTGCACAAACAATAAACCTGCCGCTAAAGTAGAGTTTTACCTTTATCTTCCCAATCACAGGTAGTGGCTGCTCACTTAGTGTTTTGAGCTTCCTTGCTGTACCCTTAATCTTCATCAATCCAAGTCGGACAATCATTCCTTCCTAGATCAGAGATACTGATGTTGCAGTGTCCAAAAATGCCGTGACACAACTTCCATTTACTCGAAGATTGATGCTGGGATTGGTGAGTGACCTTGGTGGGTTCTGTGTGAGTTTTTTGACTCATGTGGGTTGTTTCTACAATTCTCTCTAGCGTGTTCTATGTTCATACAGCTTATACACGGTGGAGGCACAAATCTGAACGGTGATATATCTATGTATGCTACCTTCGCTTCCCCTCCTCGTTGTCGCGTTTCTCTCACTCGTCGATCATGATATCTGTGATCTTGGTACCCGTGTTTGGCTTGCTCATTTCTGTACCAGTGATATGTAGACGGTATTTTTCCGCTGTACGGTGCACTTCTGGACGTATAAACATGTTTCACAGGCTCCCTATGCACCACCGGTCCACGTCGTGCTAATCTATCAACGTGTCTATGCTCTGCGTAAGGCACCGTTACCAATTTTTTTTGGGTCTCGCATCCCCACTGAAACCCCTTGATATTTCTGATTTTAGCCCAAACATATTAGGCCTACTAATATGAGTTCTGCTCCTTCGCCGTATTTGGCTCTAAACGCTGCCTCACTTCTTGCAACGTATGCGACGGCACTTTCTTTTTCACCTTGTCTTTCGGTAAACATTCTGAATAAACACCTTGTAGAGTGTTCAGATTTTTTGCAGAAATTACGTAGTCCGTCAGGAGCTTGTCGTAGACTGCTGAATGAATCATACACATTATCGCATTCCCCACAGAACTCGTCCTCCAGTGAAAAATAGAAGGCTTTCAATTGTTCCCTTTCATTTAAATGATCACTAGCCCTCCTCAGCCTAGTGGCAAATGGGTCTATGTTGTCACTCTTCTTGACCTTTGTTCCCAGAACGTTGATACAATTTTGAACAGCTGACATGTACACTCTCTGTTGTTCAATAACAACTTCATTGTTACCTACATTCCCATTCCCATTTGCATTATGCAGCGTTTGGAAACAGATAAGTTAGTACTCAATTTTTTTTATGTTTGGTAATGTTCTCTGTTAACACATGTAACTTCTTGTACTGGCCTTTGAATGAAATTTTTAAAATGTACACGGTTTGGCTCGAACTTTTATCGGTGGGGCAATACTTTCTTTCTCTCTACACGTTTACAGCACAAATGTGTAATAATTACGAGCATTCATTAAATTCTTCCAAGGTGAATATATTGCACACACATTTTACGTTGATTGAAATGCAATGAATTATTCATAACGATATAGGCGTTGCAAATTGCAGGAATACAAACCCCTTGACATGAATGATATATTAAATATTAATGAATCCAACAGAAGAAGAGAATAAACACCAAAAATTAGCTTAACAATTTTCACTGAAAAAACACACGGAAAAACATGTAAATATGTTATGAAATCAATGTGATCTATCCCCTCAAATAATTCAATTCCTCTCTCTATAATTATTTAAATCATACAACACCGAGTGACTGCAAAATTGACACTGTTCCATTTAAAAACGCATTTTAAATACACGCAAATATGTCAAAATTCACTGAAGATCACTCCAATCCTATCACCTAATCTCTCTTTTAATACCTAACCAAATACACTGTCATGAATTAATAATCACTGCAGTTCTATTAACCAATTTCACTGACAAAATTATTCAGTTCACTCCCGACTAATGATGCGAAGAAATGCGCTGCCCTTCGTTGACTGTGCGTACAAAACACACTCGGCCAAGCCCTAACACGTGGTGCTGGCAGATCCTATAGTTTACACTATAGGTATACTTCTCTCGCTTGTTTCCAACCTCCACTGGGTTAAAGGATGCTGGTTTCAGGTTGTATTAATTGATATTTATACTTGGTTCCTGTAGTCAATATTTCGAACTGACTAGGTAGACATGAAATTCGACCTGACGCTAACACCCAGAGCCTCTACGAGTGAATTATTGGCGAAACTTTTCCAAATTTATATGAACCTTTTCAAAGATCCAATCACTCCAAAAAGTAGAAGTCTTGGTAATGATAGTAGAAATAGTAGTAGAAGACGTAACGGTAGTTGCTCTAGTAGTTATAGCAATTCTAGAAGGTTTATCAGTTATAGTAGTTTTCGTAGTTCCCTCCCTACAATGAGAGAAAAATCATCCACAAGTACATGCCTTGATAGAGGATGGAGGATCCCCCCTGTAAAACTGTCGTCTGGTTTCACACTGTTGTTCACCCGATCACCGCCTTACTCTTTTGACTTTTCTTGATTTCACAACTGCTGCTTATATAATTTGTTGGTGATTTCTAGAAACAGGCCTCCTGACTTCTAGCTCCTCTTATCGTACTTGGTCTTGCTTTAAAGGTGTACTGTGATCTTTGGCTTCTTATCCGATGCTCCCCATGGTTTTGAGGCGATTACAAAACGTATTTCAACTGGTAGGCGTTCAGAACTGCTTACACTGCATGATAGCGTGATATGTTGTCTTAATTTTTGCAAGCGCGATAGTGGGGTTTTAATCACCTTGTGGCCCAGCTGCCTCCCCATGTACCCATTCACCATCACACATCCCTACACATAACCACGTCCTCACATGTTACTATATATCAGTATACCGGCTGTCCCAAAAAAAAACAATTCCCAACTATCAAGATCTTTAATTCAGAAACTATCAAATTTACAAAAAATTTGAAAGTTACATTTTGTTTCCTAACATTTGTTCCATCTTTGTACAAAATTTTAGAAGAATTGATCCAACTGTTTTCTTTGAGCAGTATTTTTAGTGACCGATACTGACAACCTGTTGCACACTTTTGTTAGACTTCAAATTTTATGATATTAAAACCATATTTTTTATAAATTTCAAGCGTTTATTAAATGTAAAATGGCACTAAAATAAAATAAATAATCGAAATGTTCCTCTTATTGTTCGTTTCCTTCAGTGTGTCCTCCGTTTCTCTCAATCCACAGGTGCATTCGCCTTCTCATTCCAGTCATCACTCTTTTAAAGAAAGCATTATCTCCTTGCAGCAAATTGGCTTCATTTTCTATTTTTTGCTTGAGTTCGTCGGTATCGAGCAGTGGAGAGTTATAAACCTTCCTCTTTAGATGTCTCCAAAGGAAGAAATCACACAGCGTCAAATCAGGCGATCTGGGGGGCCACTCGATACGATGATTCAAGGTGATAATGCGATTGCCGAATAGTTTTTCTGTTCAGTTTTATCTGTTTCCATGTGTTTCTCGAAGTCTTGGAACGATCCTGTTTTTTTTACACTAAGGTATTCAACTCCATTTAAGTTATTGTTGTAAAAATAAGGACCGATGGCATGTCCGTTGCCACAAAGTCCCATCCACACAGACACTTTCTCTCTTGAAATTCCTACGTCAAAGTTGAAATTAGGAGGTGGGTTCTTTGGTATTTATTTGCGAACGTTGTGATTATTTACTTCGCCATTCAAATGAAAAGCAGCCTCATGCATCGCCAACCATAATGTTGTCCACAAACCGAAGATTTCTTTGTAAAAACCATTGAGCAATATTCAGCCGCCTAGAAAGATCGTTATTGAAGAGTTGGTTCTGCACATGCATCTTGTAAGGATGCCACTTCAAATCCAAAGTTATAATTCTGTCGAATGTAGTTATAGTAAAATTTAATCCTCTTTTTCTTGCACAGATTTGCGAATTTTCTGTAAGTGCTCCTTGAACAATTCGAACATTTTCTACTATTCGCCCCGTTCTTCACCGTCCTGATCGACCTTTGTTGAGATTCAGGCTTGTTCCTTTGGTTCTATACCTAGTAACATTTCTCCAAATAGTCATCTTCGTTGGAGACTGTTTTTCAGGAAAATGCTCTTGAAATGATTGAATGACCTGTTCAAACTTTTCTGCTTAAAAAGAATTCTCAACGATGAATGTTCTTTGTTCTTTTGTGAGTGGCATAATGGGGAAGCTCTTCGATCGGTAAAATCTTGAAAAGAATAATTTTACGCTTTCGTATTCATACGTAATTCAATTTACGAGTTGAAGCCCTATCAATGATACCAAAGCATAAGAAAAGAAAATGAGATTTTCCAATTTTTTGTAAGTTTAATATTTTCTGAATTACAGCCCTTGAAAATTGGGTATCGTTTTTTAGGACACCCTGTACATTATCACTACTACCACCACAGATGCATAAAAAAGGCACTTATGTTAAGCCGGCATGCCATTTTTTTAATTTGTTAATTTATACTCGGACAAAATGATCGCCAAATATGTAGGAGTTTAATTTTGACATTGAAGCGAATTGGATAAAGTTGATAATTTTACAATCATATCCAATATAATGATCACTCTCATTCTGAATCTGTTATTCGTGAAATTTTTAAGGCAATTATTTTATGTCAGGTCAATCATTGTATATAAACTCCGAAACATCGTCAATGTATCATAATTCTTAACTATGGATTGTATTGCTAAGCTTTGAGATACACATCTTAGGGCGTTTTTAAATTTTATCGTTGAATATTTTGAATCCATCTCATTTCTTTATGAAAAGTTATTGAGTATTAATTATGCATTTTTGTGCAGATTTTTAAATTTTACTTTGCACTTGTGCAACTTAACGGGAACACTCTTTTCATTAACAATGTAAACGTTTCTTTAATTCCTGAACCCAACGTTCTGTTATTCATTATTTTCAAAAGAAAACTGTAATATTCCTCGCTAAAATTGATATTTTAAATTTAATTCTCCCTTTTCAGACTTAGAAGGAATCAAAAAATATGATGCATGATGATTCTCATCTAAAACTTGGTTTTACTGTCATAAAAATTAAAGAAGAGAAACCACAGTAAGTGATATGTTTGGAGGTATTGTCACCAACCTCTCTAAAGCCAAGCAAGCTAAAGAGACACGTAGAAACCAGACATTCTTTATCTCTAATGAAATGTTAGAGGTACCTGAAATTCACGTTCTGTTTTGTTTAACAAAACTTTAAAACATAAAAAGTATAAACATCTGTTTTCGAGATCAGATCAGATATTAGATACCCAGTTAAACTTCACATTTAACTGAATTTACTTCAGTTGATATTTAAACATATTTATAGCTTATGGAAGAAAAAGTTTCTTAGCGAATCATATGCGTCATTGTGTGTTGTATGAATTCCACAAAAGTACCAATCCAATAACATCAGCGATAAACAAATATGCTGTCTCTCCAAAAAGTGTGGGTGTTAGAAACTGGCGTAGATGGTTTTAAAATTAAAAAAAGGAAATTTCGATCCTACTGATGAGCTTCAAACAGGTAGACCCTGTTTTTTGGATGATGCACTTTTGAAAGTTGCAATGGAAGAAGATCCTTGGCTAATAATGCGAACATTATCCCAAAGACTTGATGCACCTCGGTGTACTGCTTAGGAGCATCTGAAAAAGATTAGAAAGGTGTATAGAGTATTTTGGTTCCTCATGAACTCTTTCTAAACAACAAAACGATGCACAGCAACAATATGCAATGGTCTCCTTTTAAGGCATGCAAAAATGCCTTTCCTCGATTGTATTATCACAGTATATGAAAAATTGGATTGTCTTTAATAATAATAAACAAAAAATGACTTTCAAAAAGTGAAATTCCTGTACCAACACATAAACGTGATTTGCACCAAGAGAAGGTTATGCTGTGTGTTTGGCAGAATCAGAAAGATGTGGTTCACTTTGAGTTATTGGAGCAAGGTAAAACTGTGACTGCAGACCTTTACTGTCAGTGACTCGAACGTCTAAATGCATAGTTGTGTAAAAAATGTACTGCTCTAGTGAACAAGAGATGAATAATTTTGCAACATTATAACGCTGGACCCCATTCTACCAAAAAACTCAAGAAGAAAATAAAAACCATAGGATGGGAACTTCTTCTTCACCCACTATACATGTCAGACCTTTCTCCATCGGATTTTCAATTATTTCATTCTTCAGAGCATTTCATCAGCAGAAAAAGGTTCACAAAGGTTCATGAGGTTGATCCAGAGTTTAATTCCGTTATTTCCACTGTAGAGGTTCATTTTTTTGAAAGGGGATTAGAAAGCTCCGAAGTAGATCAACAAAGGTTATATCTAATGATGGTGACTATTTTGTTGAGCAATAGAGATTTTTCAGTAATAATTTTTTTAATTAGTATTCCTAACAAAAATCATGACAGAACTTTCCAGTACCCCTAATATATTGATTTCTTGAACGAAAACCAAACAAGTTCACGACTCTAGGCCTGATAACACAGGAACGTTTCCGCAAAGAGTCACTGCAGGACTGACAGCTTCCCATGAGACTTCCAGGAAAATAGTTGTTGCTAAGAACCTCATACAATTGGATAACAGTTCATACTTCCTTGCTGCCACGATATCATCGAATTTATATGGACCTTCAGACTTTTAAAAGTAAAGCAAGTGTCTTTGTCAAACAATAACGTTGAAAGCCGTATTGTGGAATTATCTCTTGACATATTGTCACAAGTGATAACCAAAATTCAGAATTCTAATTTCGATTTTTATGCAATCCAATTTGATGAAACTTACAGATGTCGCTAATTTCCCCGATACATGAATGATAATCACCTGGAAGACAAATTTTTGTTTTACGAAACTTTCAGTACAAGAACAATTGCAGCAAAGATTTTCAATAAAGCGAAGAAGTTTTTCTTGGATATTGTATCAAAAGGGGCATGCAGTTGATGTCAGTACAGACAGCGCCAGAAATGTTAGGATACAGTTCAGAGTGTCAAACACTGGTGAAAGGAAAAAGTCTTAATAAAGTAAGGTCAAACTGCACTATTCACCGTCAAGTTCCGATAAAACTGGTCAGAATTTTTTTATGGCCCTGGCACAATTCGTATTGATTTATATGTGAAATGATTCCTTGAATCCGAATAAAACTTACGTTTTACCTCATAGCCCACCATTTTTGTGGGAGATCTTTCACCTATTTTTATCACTTTTTGATAGTTTTCATGGATGAAAAAGATTATTTTAACTTATACATTTCTTCTGAGGGAGTAAAAATTCATCATAGACAAGCCTGAATATTGTCTTGTTGACCAATGGGAATGAGTTACCTCACCATCAGTCTTGGTTGCACACTCTGTGAATATGACAGAGATGCACAAAAACATCAGCCGGATTCTTGAAAAAAATCAGTTATCATAATTATAGTTGGAAAGTTCTTACTTGGACCAAAAACTTGTTGCTCTACTCACGAGCCTGAAATTACGCTTCACAAAATACGGTTGCTTCCTAAGTGAATGGGGCAGCTGACCATGAGACAAATATCACATCGTACGGAACTGGCCAGTGCGACAAAATTTTACTCCCGGTCAAAAAAATATTGCTTACGATCCTTTAATGCCGAAGGAAAATATTTATTTGTGGTCAGTATTGGGCACATCATTGGAAAATAGTTGAAGTGCAACTGCAATTGACCAAAAATAGTGAAAATCGTATCCGTAACCGCAACAATACAAGCTTAAAAGTTGCGGCGCGACTGCAGTTCGCAACTGCAATTGTTAACAAGACTACTTGAAGAGTCTTGAGCGCAGAAATACTAATGAATAACCCTTACCAAAAAAGTATTTTTGGCTCAAAGGGGTGAGTGCGATAAGTCACAGAATTTCAAATCATTTGACAACTTACTGAGCTTCGAATCTGTTTATGTTGACGTCGCCAATCACTTTTTCCTACATTTTATTTTCAGTAAGGTAGTACTGCTTATTTTTTTTATCAAAAAATATTGAAACTCTGTACCTAGTAGTTTAAGTTAATTTAAATGGTCTGGTTTACTATTAATTCTCTCTCAAAAATGTAAGCATTTTCAAATTGGCTGTCCGAAAGACAATTAAGTTTAGGTCCCAATATTTTTTTACCTAGTGATAAAGGCTTTTCAACTGCAATACTTGAGGGTCTTGAACTATTGAACTTTATGAAGCATGAAATAAATTTACTGTTGAGAAGCATGGCCGTATAAATACCTGGGTGCTTGGACGGATTAATGACAGGGTCTTTCAACCATTCCTTCACTTCAACTGAAGTATTTGTCTTTCTTGTTGGTGCGCTCATTATTTTTGAATAGAGAGTAGAAGATATTCTCATCTGACTCAGTTTCTGCGCTGGTGCTCTCGGAAGCCATGGTAGCTATACTTCAGATTCCTAAGGCAAATTTTTTCATTTATGTTTGGTTTGCTTCAGAAGGTTAGTTTAGGTTATAATTCATTTGAATTTATTGTTATTTTAAGTATATTTTTCAACCTACGGTTTTCAGAATTGCAGTTGCGACTTGCAACAAAATTTGTTCGGAATAGTTGCGTTGCTACCCAATTCACAACTTGTCAAAAATATTTGACTCTACCGCAACTGCCCAACACTGTTTGACACCTTTAGATTTCAGACTCGGATTGATCAAACAGTTCATTAAAGCAATGGTGAAGACAGGTGATGCATCCCAATTTTTGAAAACTAAATTTACTCGTCTTGGGGAGGCTAAAATAAGGGAGTTTTCGTTGGCCCCCAGATTAAACCACTTTTCCAATATTTGACGTTTATTGAATACCTAAATCAAAAAGAAAAATGGGCAAGGCTAGCATTCTAAAACGTGCGTGAGAATTTTTTTGGTAACAATGAAAGTGATGATTGTGTCGCTCATGTCGAGGAATTTCTGTCAGCGTACAATACCATGGGATTTGACATGTCTCTTGAAGCACATTTTCATCAATCCGTCAGTAGATGGACCTGACTTTCTTCCACGTAAGGTCTTTTTCTTTTTCCGTGATCAGTGGCTCCGGTTTAGATTTTAAGTGTGCTATCTTTTTGTCCCGACACCGGGAGGAAACTAAACAGCTTTGCATAGTAAGTGAATTTGGCGACATTGAAACTTAAATTTGAGGTAGTTGTTAATTCTTAACTAAAGCAATGTTTTTTTTGTCATGTCTGATCTTTTCGACGTCGCCTTATACCCGTGTCAGTTCAGCATACATAGCTAAATTCGTTTAATTCTAAAAACTAAATTCGGCATAGGTAGCCAGCTGTAGTTTGTCAGATGGTTAGGAACGCAACTTTGGACCGGCTGATCATAGTTTCTGTTCCTACCGAATCTGACAGCTCTGTCGCTATCAAGCCTTCCATTAATTAAACTTGTTCACTGAGTAGGATATTGTCCAGCATTGTATTTTGTTTTTGTTGTTACCAGTGAATTATTCATTTGTAATTCTATAAATATCATTTGTTCATCTTTCTTAAAAAACGGTCGGGCAAGAGTCTAAAGACAATCCCTGTTAGAACCTTAAGACTAAAACTCGTGCCCTTACACACACCTGGACTTCTTCCCAGAAAATTTAGGAGCAGCTTTGGATGAACACGGGGAACGGTTCCTTCTGGACAACACTAAATTCGAGAGGAGAGCTTCAGGGAAGAGGAATGCCTGCATGTTGGCTAAGTACTTGCTGGTTTTTGGTACGAGAAACTTCTACCTCAGGGTACAATCATAATGCAAACACCAAATGAAGGTACTTATCTTATTTATTTATGATTCTTCACATTTATTAATTTACTTTTTAAAATAATTATTTTACGTGTAATATTTTACTTTTTATTTATTATTCTTTGTAGCTAAAACAATCCTTTTAACCCCTACAAATTAAATTCATAGCCATAAAAATAATATCCAGAGGTGATAATAAATAAAGGAAGATAAAGATTTCAGTGAATGATTATCTATACCATAGATAGTCCTTCAGTGAAATCTTTATCTTCCTTTATTTTTTATCACTTATCGATAGTATTTTTATGGCCATGAATTTGATTTGTAGGGGTGAAAAGGATTGTTTTGGTTTTAAAGAATAATAAATAAAAAGTAAAATGATAGACGCAAAATAATTATTTTAAAAAGTATATTAATATATGTAAAGAATGATAAACAAATAAGACAAGTATCTTAATTTGGTGTTTCCATTATGATTGTACCCTGAGATAGAAGTTTTTCGTACCAAAACCCAGCAAGTACTCAGCCAACATGCAAGTATTTCTCTTCCCTGAAACTCTCCTACCGAATTTAGTGTTGTCCTGATGGAACCGTTCCCAGTGTTCATCCAAAACGGCTCCTTAAATTTTTTGGGAATTAAACTTAAATTGCTCATGTCACTATGGATTCTATAGAGACAAGACAAATTTAGGTTTGAACTTGTCGGAGCATGAAAATTACTGTGTAAACCTGTGAGTGTATATGGGGGAATTTGAAAGAGGATGATTGGGCTAAAAGCTGGAATTTGTACAAAATAAGCAAAAAAACTGAAAAATTCACTATGCTTATTAATTTTTAACTATCTATAAAGGTAAATGCCTCCTAAATTTATCTCCTTGCTACAAATGTTAATGTTTTAGAATTTTTAATTTTCCTAGTCCCTCAAAAGAAATGTAAAGGCTAAAAATAATCTTTCTCCTCCCTTCAAGTTATCGAAAAGCGATAAAAATAGGTTGATAAAGCCTCCTTCGAAAATGATAGGTGATGGAGGAAAACAGGTGTTATATTCGGATTCAGAAGATCATTTTACATAGGAATAAGCAGGTATGGTGTCAGGACCAATCTTCATGCCAACTAGTGTAATGAAAACAGTACCCGAAGAGTTCATCAATGTTTTTGCTGTTGTGATCAATTCAGTAAACTTTATTAAATCAAGCGCACTTAACTCACGTTTATTTTCTGAGCTATGCAAAATAACTGAGTCTGAGTTTGAAATTGTGTCTCTACACTCGCACGTTAGGTGGCTTTCATAGATGAAAGTTTTGAAAAGAGTGTACATACTATGCGATGAAATGCAACAATTTTTGCAAAACGTTAAACAAGATTTTCATGCAAAATTTTAGGATAATAGCTTTCTACATCACATGTCGTTTTTGGTCGATATATTTGAATTTGTAAATTCAATTAATTTAGGACAGTTAGAAAATGAATTACAGTGCTCTATTGCCTCGAATAACTCCCCGCATTCTAAATGAAGATTAAATTGTGGTACTCAAAGTTGGAAAAGAAAAATTTTGCTTTATTTCCACGAATAAATTCATTCATTGATGAAAATGAACTTGACATTGATAGAGTCATTTTGGACGCGATGAAACAACACACATTGATGTTTTGTAAGGAAATTAGACATTATTTTTCTAATTTAGAATAAAATTGATCAAGGCAATAGGAACGAGCCGTTTCACCCATTCTTGGGTCGATAATCAAGTCGCATGCTGTCCAAAGCAAATCCATCAATCATGCACCTCAACCACGTTAGTCAATTCAGTCCTGTAGACACCTTTCACTCACGCACAGGCATTTCAGTCACGCGCATGTTTCTCAATCAAACACTGGCCCTAGGAGTTAGGGACATAGAGTTAGTACGTTGTAATACTGGGGTGGTTCGTAATCCAATATTTGTCGAGAAATTTTTCATGTGTTCATAGTGCAAACAGAAACTATGTTTTCGGGCAGCTGGTTCCAAGTTGCAGCAATTTGAACGGGAAAGCAGTTCGTAGCTTGGGATGTCTTGAAGTTTCTGAGTAATTGTTTTTGGCCGTTATTTCTGGTTCGTACGTAACCGTCTCATTCGAAAAGCTTTTTCAGGGTAGAATTGCTAAGGCCGTTGATATACTTAATTGTCTCAATAAGTTGTCCTCATAGTCTTCTTTGTTGTAGGGAAATAAGTTCAATTTGTTCAATACGTCCTTCATAGCTGAGATTGCGGATTTCTGGAATCAACTTCGATGCTTTACGGCGATTTTTTCAATTTTATTAATATCTCTTCATATTGTAGGAGACCAGAGTTTCACTGCATATTTTAAATGAGGCTGGAATAGCTCTTTATACAGCGGTAATATTATGTTTTATGACTTGTGTTGTTAAGACTAGTAGTTGCAACTCTACGGTATTTTATAGCACGAATTCGCTTACCTCTATTCAGCTTGTTCTTCGGTCAGCGTTGCTTCACGTACCGGATGAATGTTCTCTAACCGTGGCCGATGCGATATCGACAACCTTCAACCGTGACGCACGACCTCTATTCACGTGACGATTATCCTTATACTAGTGTAAGCAACTGACTCTACTTAGCCTAATATTCTACGAGTACAGATCTCCACGACAACGACTACTTCTAACGAACAACCAGCCTGCAACCTGCGCCTGAGCCTATTTCTTGCTCTCACGAATACGGTCCCAACACAACCGCGACAGGGCACAACCCACAACTGGCCGCCTGGCAGCATCCCTCACTCAAGCCAAAGCGTCCACGTTGAGGTACCAAGTACTAATTTATACATTATTCCACATTTCCCCGTTATTTTAAAATCACAATACTTTAGATGCATTACTTACTGCTACGGAGTCGACATTTCGCTACTACCTTAACTACCATAATCTATCTAAATCGAAATGATAATTTACACATCTAAACTGTAACGTAGTCGATGACCCAGGCGGGAGGTCTTCTATCTCTCTTCATCCGCTGTGGTTCATTCTCACCCTCACTTTGTTCGACCTTCATTTGCTTCTCTTGGAACGGTGACAGCCCCCCACCTCTCTCACCCCTAGCTTCTTCGTCTCGAGGTAAAGGAGGAACTACTGATCGCACGTCAAGTACGTGTCTTGGCACCCCATCCACTTCAATATTATTTGATGAGTTCACTCCTGTTACCTTGCCTCTGCCCCACTGTGTAGTGCAATTTGCATTAAATGGTTTTACTCACACTTCTTCTCCTGCTCGTATTGCCGAATCATTATGTTGGCCTCCTTCTACTCATGTCGGATGTACTGACGGATACCTCTATTCGTATTTGTACACCGATCGTGGAGCCACAGACAGCTCCTCTTGTCCAGATCTAGGCGTGCTATTGTACCACTACACAGCCTCAATTGGTGAAATTCTTCCTCTTTCCGCGATTGCTTTCACCGTTCGGTGGTGCCATTCCACTATTCCATTTCCTGCAGGTCGGTACGCAGCTCTAAACACTCTTTCAACATTCCACTCTTGCAGCATATTTGCTAACATTTGAGACCGGAAAACTGTACTGTTATCCATTAATAACTCGTCGACTGAGCCTCTTTCCAAGAAAATATTGATTAATTCTGTGACGATACATTGCGTGTTTTCTCTTCTCAGTTCTCACCACACTGCAAAGCGTCCTGGACCGCAATCAACCAAAGATAAATAGGGTCGTCCTCTATAATGCGTGACGTCGATGGCCAAGCGGCGCCAATTGTTTTTCACGCTTACTTCTCCTGTTTCGTGTTTCAAAGGAGCAGGATCAATTGACTGACATCGTTCACACACTCTCACAACTCTTTTCACGTCCTCTCGTGAGACATTTGGATCCATTTTCCTGGCTAAGTGCAGGGTTCTATCGACTCCAACGTGGTGTTTATCATGCACCTCTATTATATTCGTGTACGCAGTAGAACACACATGTTCATGCTCCTCGATATTGTTGCCGCCCACTTCGAGCCCACATAGCCACCTTTTCTTCACGCAAGTTAACCCGTCCGCTTTAGTTCAAACTCAATCATTATTTCTCTAAAGTTTCCCAGCCTTCGTTTAATGATCATTTCCGCGGCGCCTTTCGTGTGGACGGGCGTCTCGGCGCTAACGACAGATTGCAGCCACGCTGCCACAGTTGCGGAATCAATTCTTAACTCTATTGAGGTCATGCTCCACTTAAGTGCTAAGTTCACTCCCTTTAACACTGCTTCCAACTCTGCAACATTGATATGAATGAAATCTTCTTTCTTTCTGAGCCACTTCGCATCTTCAGTGGCCTTGCCATTTATTTCTAACACCGCTGCGAGCGCGATTTTACTTGCGTCTGTCCATACCACTCCATGTTGGACATCGGGCACCGACCACCTTCCTCTTACTGGGTCTTCTACTTTTCCCTCTCAATTACTTCACTAATCATGGACATTACATGTTCGCCTACGAAGTCTTCCCAGTGCGATCCTTCGGCCCTTCTTTTAATGTAACTACAGGCGACTCGTATCCACCCTGCTATACGGTAGTGCCCCACCAATGTCCCGCAGGCTGAAAACAACTCCCTTCTTGTGAGCAAATCGGCGATTTCCGGTATTTTATTGCCTCTGTGAAACACAAGCTCCTCTCCGACCTTTGACAACCGCAGCCCTAGAGCAGCCGCTCCATCCAGCGCTTCCGGCGCTTTCGTTATCAACCCAAATTTGTTAAGGTGGCTGACTACTTCTGTAACTGAAACTTTGGTTTCATCAACGAGGATATCATCGATATACGAGCTGGTGGCGTTTTTAATTATATCATCTATGCTCAATACGAGCTTCAACACTTTTGACATGATGCGTGGTGCAGAATTCAGTCCGAAACCTAAGCGAGTAAGGCAGAACGTTTGCCCTTTATATTTTACTAACTGGTAGCACCACAGTTCCTTATCAACTCTTAATTGCATATAAGCTGCTTTCAGGTCTACTATTGACATGTTTTCGCTCGTACGACGCCATTTGCGTAATGTCTCGTCGCAGCAATCAATCATATCATCACCAGTATGGCAAGCAACATTCATATTGAGTTCGCAAAAATCCAACACTGGCCTTACTTTGTTCTTTTTTGGCTGTTCTACTGCCATCATCGCGAGAATACCTGTATCGACAGTTTCTTCCCACGGTAGAAGAATACCTTCTTTAATCCACCTGTCAATTTCCTTTTCGAATTCGTCTTTGTTTGCATCCGTTAGCGTCCCATCATAACAACTTACTCTGTTACGTAAGGTAACGGGTTGATCATTCTTCCCACGCCACTTCACTATCCAATACTCCCCATTAAATTCTGCATTAAAGTCTTAGTCATCAATGACTAACTGCCCTTGACTTTCTTTTTCTTCGTGGCCTGCTCTATAGCCGGGAAATCCATTTCTACCCTCGCTAAGCCAAATTCCATTTTCCCGCGCTTAACCATCACGCCACCAAGCCTGTCGATGACGTCAGTCCCAGGCACTACGTCCACGCCTTCTACCAGCCGGTCTAACACCACAGCTTTCGTGACCACCGGCATTCCTCCTGTCACCACTATCTTCATACGATTTACTACTTAACACTTCACTTTTCGACCATCAAAAGCACTGATGCTCGCATCACCATCATATTGAGCTATGTACTTAGAAGGGACGACCGTCATGGTGCATCCTGTGTCTACTAATGCCATTGCAGGCTCTTTGTTAACTAATACTTCAACAATTGGTAATCTTCCTCCACACGCCTTCACCTCGGCAGGATAACTGCAGGCGCAATAGTTATCCCTCACTCGTTTCCCGAAGTTTGCTCTTGACACTTACTGGCAATATGACCGAGCTTGTTGCATTTAAAACATCTCACTACTTGCTCGTTACAATTACTGATCATGTGAGGTCCTCTACACCGAAAGCATTGTCCCCTGAACTCACCGCTGCCGGCTTTACTCTGCCTTTCTTTCATCGCTTCACCAACCGTCACGGCGGCTACACCGCCTCGCTGATTTGCAGTTAGAATTCTAGCTTGAGCAATCAATTTACTAATTTTCAGTTTCAGCACGTTGAGTATCCGCTTCAGGTCAACACTAATATGATCTGGGAATCCTTTGATAAAGGAGAGCTTGATTGCTTTTTCTAACCCTGCATCCCCATGCATCGCCAACCTCGCCAAGCGTTTAAGTTCATTAGCAAATACATCTACAGGTTCTCCAGCCCACTTCGTGTTGAGAAGTTTATCATATGCAATAAAAGGATCGTCAGCAAAGGCAATCTGCAATTTCTCCTTGATTTTATCTGCACTTGCTTTGTCCCCGTCACTCAACTCCATATACAAAGCAAGCACATCACCTTCTAGATACAATAGGATAAACATAGCTAGATCGGATACTTTCTGTAGTCGAGCAACCAAGGTGATTTTCTCTAACCAAGTCATCACATCACTTTCGCCAGTAAATGGCTTAATAAAATCTCTTGAAATACCACTCGCCATTTTGTAATATGCCTAGACAGCTCGTTGTTAAGACTAGTAGTTGCAACTCTACGGTATTTTATAACACGAATTTGCTTACCTCTATTCAGCTTGTTCTTCGGTCAGCGTTGCTTCACGTACCGGATGAATGTTCTCCAACCGTGGCCGACGCGATATCGATAACCTTCAACCGAGACACACGACCTCTATTCACGTGACGATTATCCCTATACTAGTGTTAGCAACTGACTCTACTTAGCCTAATATTCTATTAGTACAGATCTCCACGACAACGACTACTTCTAACGAACAACCAGCGTGCAACCTGCACCTAAGCCTATTCTTGCTCGCACGAATACGGTCCCAACACAAAACGGCGACAGGGCACAACCCACAACTGGCCACCTGCCGCTGCTGCGCAGCATCCCTCACTCCAGCCAAGGCGTCCACGTTGAGGTGCCAAGTACTAATTTTTACATTATGCCACAACTTGTATTGAAAGTTACATGCAATGTAACCAAGAATCCTGTTCGAATTTTTGACGCTTTTTTCCACGTATATGTCATTTTTGAGATTTTCAGTGACAATGTCACCAAGATCTCTTTATTGCTGAACTGTTTCAGTGGGTATGACAGTCAGCATGTGTTAAAAATGCAGGTTATTTGCACCAACGGGCATTACTGAACATTTATTAACGTTGAAACTCATTTGCCAGGTTTCGGTCTATTGTAGAAGACGGTTGAGGTCCGATTGGAAAGTTACTCTGTCCATTTTGGTGAATTCTTTGTGACAGAGTTTCGTGCCATCGGTGAATTTGTTAATTATACTGATGATTCCGACATCAAGATCGTTGATGTAGATGATGAAGAGGAGCGGGCCTAAAACACTCCCTTGAGTGACTCTTGATGCTGCAAGCGTTGCATCACTTGGTTGATCGTGAATCACCACCAGTTGAATGTGACCAGTGACCCAGTTTTGTATCCATCGGGAGTTTTTGCCAAGTTTTATATGAGCTTCCACTTTGGCCATGAGTCTTTCGTAGGGAACGTTTGTCGACGGCTTTTTCAAAGTCTATATATATACTAAGGTTTACGGCTTTTGTACGGTCGTATGTTCGGTTAACTTCTCCAAAGAAGTCAAGGAGGTTGTAAGGCAGCTACGTTTCTTCTGAATCAGTGCTGGGTATCAGTAATAAGATTTTGATCATTAAGGTGTTTTGTTATACGGACGTTGAATAGTCTTTCTATTGTTTTACTGATGGCAGATGTCAGACTGACTGGACGATAGAGATTAGATGCTTGTTTGTTCACCTTTTAGAAAGTAGAAGTGACATATGCATGCTTTCAATCTTCCAGAACTATCCCAGTTTCAAATGATCGATTGAAGATGTTTGCTAAGGGTTCGCTTATTACTTCGGCTGTTTCTTAAAGTATCGGGGGAGCAAGGCTGTGCCGTCGGGTCCAATTGATTTATATGGGTTTAAAATGCTGAGCTGTTTCTCTACCTCTTCTACTGTATATACGTCATCTATCAAGATTTCTTGAGGATTTAAAGCATGAGGTTTCGGAATTTCAGTTAAGTCTTCAAGAGTGAACACAGAAGTAAAGTATGTATTAAGAATTCTGGCTTCACTTCTGTTGTTCGTTTGGGTTGAGCCCTCAGAATCGATCAGTGGTCCAATAATGTCTCCTTTCAGTCGTCTGTCGTTTGCATATTTGTAGAAGTTTTTGGGCTAGTTTTAGCTAGTGCTGCAACTATCATTTTTTCATTTCGTTTTGTAGATTTTATTGTTCGCTTAACAGCCCTGCAGGTGTGGATATGATCTTGACGATGGGGTTCTGTTTGATATCATTCAAGTCTTCTCTATGATTGTTGCCTTGCATTGATGAGACGTTTAATTTCTTGTGAGAACCACAGAGGGTTATTGGTTGGCTTGATTCGCTTTCGTGGGATATGGTGTTCTGTCGCAGTTGCAATCTTTTCTTTGAGTAAACATGTAGCATTCCTCGGCGTCTTTGTTGCTCATGAGTACTTCGTAGTTATTGCTGCCAAGCTCTTCTTTCACTGGTTCGAAGTGTGCCCGTTTGTAGTCGAGGACTTGTTCATGTTGAGTCATTATGTGAGGGCCATGTACTTTGATTGTGACGTCTATCATCTGGTGGTCACAGATCTTTTCTGTAACTTATAATTTATTTATGCTGAGGTCGGGGTTGTCATGACGAGGTCAAAATTATTGTTTCATCGAGTTAGTTCATTTACATGCTGCTACAGAGAATTTGTATTCATCAGATCAATAAGTTTTGAGCCGGGTGCTTGACTTTGGCGAGTAGTCCAGTTTATGTGGAAAAATTGAAGTCTCCCATGATTAGTGTTTCGTGAAAACTAAGAATATTATCAAAGTAGTCATAGAATTCGTCATCTTCAATTGCGGTACAGGTTGTGTTCCTATACACGAGTACAATTTTGATAGTTTGTTTTGGATGCGGTTGGATTGTGAGATGTAGTATTTCTGATTTCTCTCTTGCTCGCTTTGCTTTGATTTGTGGTTGCAGCCTTTCTTTGATGTTGATATATGAACCACTACCTCTGTTGCTGAGTGATGGTTTATCGACATTATGCAAAACGTATCCTTTTAATGAGACTTCTGTTTGGAGATGTCTTTCACTGAGATCTAACCACGTTTCATTGGCAGCTACGATGTCATGTGACAACGTTGACGGAATGGCTTGAAGTTCTGGCATTTTTGGTGGGAGACTTTATTCATTGTCAACCAGTATCTTTAGTAGTCTAAGATTTTAATCGTGGTTCTAAGATTTTAATCTTGGTGTGATAGTACGGTTTTACTCAGATTAACCCAATTGGTGTGGTTCGGCTGCCGATATTTTTGTGACTTTGCAATTGTTTCTTGCAGCGCCAGAGATGTCTGCTGCATAGGTGAGGTCAAGTGATATCGTTGTATCCGGAGAGCTGTTCGTTTTTTGACTTGTTCGTGTCGGGTGTTCATTCCCTTTCCCTGTTTGAGTGTAGGGTAGGGTGTCCTGTGTTTGTTATAGTTTTGACAAAACATTACACTATGTTCTCTGCAAATATTTTGTTGACCCTTATATCAGTACATCACAGATTTCCTGTGCTTGTTGGAAGGACACACATGACACAGTTTCTTTTCTTTGTAATGGTTGAAGATAAGCGCGAAGCTACTGATGAAGATAATTGCAGCTCCTCAACTGAAACACCAGCAAGTAACTTGGATAATTTTATGAGCAGTTCTCGTCGTCTAAGCTTCTGATACTATTTTACTTGAAGTTTCAGCCAGATAATTATCGAATTCAGTGCACTTATGTCAATCATATTGAAAAATATCGCCATCGGTCATCCCTGTATCATTCGTTTGGTGCTGTAGCATCGCACCATTTGATCATTCGTATCAACTTCTTTTGTGGAATTATAATATTCAATTATTTCTGGCTTGTTTTTGTTGTCAACTTGTCATTGTGCATTGTACTTAGTGATGTCACTACTTTTGCTTTCTTATGGCAGTAAGAAATAATTGTTGCATCTCTCTGAAAACCACACGTGGTAGAGTAGGGTTTTCTTCATTTTGGATTTGTGAAGGCGACAGATAATTCAGTTTGTTTTTTCGGATGGTTTCAACTAATGTAACTTTCTGCTGCAAAAGCTCTCTTCCTAACTGCAAGCTCGTAAAGAAATTATCACACGTTCTGCTAATCTGCTATTGTGTGGGATTCTGTGATAGCCGAGAAACACTGGTACACTGAATAAAAAAGTATCAAAAGCAGATTTTTATAAACAGGTTTCTGTATACAAAATCAAATCACACACCTTTCCTTCATATTGATCACTTTAGGAATATAAAATGAGTGGATATCCATTTAAAAAGAAAATAAATTTGTGGAAGATTTGAACAAAATTGGAAATTAGAATGCATACTTTTAGGGAGACACGTATTAAATTTTGTATGAATTTTATCACGACGAAAATTTTAAAAATAAATTGCTTATTAGACGTTTTTGCTAGAAGCTGTTTTTATACCCAGTTTGCGTTAATTTCATTCATTATCTGGGTTTTTAGTTTTCGGTAAGTGAAGAGTTGGCAACGCAGCACTGACCAACACACTCCGAGTAGGGCTACTAGAGTTGTTACCTTCGTACCAGAATAGAATAGGATAGAATAGAATGAGGCTATAGGAACGAACATTCTGCCCCATTCTTGGGTCGGATAATTACTTCGATAATTATTCGGTTGTTTACCCAAGTCCCATGCCGTATTTCTAGCCGCGTCACCCATGTCGGCAGCGGGATTCGAACCCGGGTCTTTCCGCTCGCAAGCAGATTCGCTCACCAGTCGACCAAGCTGGTGATACAAATGTGATGTGTTACTTTTTGTGATACAAAGTAACAAATGTGTTACTTTTTCATACAAATCTTCATGTTATTACTTTTCTTACAACTTTAAGAGAAATTACTACTATTTCAACATTCAAAGTTAGTTTATGTAGTAATTAATGTTGGGATTAATGGAGTAAAAGAGAATTGATTTAAATGCATATTCAAAGTATATGCGAAATACGTTTTGTTCTGCTGCATTCCACCGCTGTGCAGTTCGAGAATAGCTGGGCTAGTGGTACGTTGCAGTTTGAGCTTGATAAGATTTAGATGATTGTGGGAAAGTACGATCTGACAAAGAGATTAGGTTTTTATGGCTAAGGATTTCAAACCTTGATGTACCATAAATGAAGCCAATTTTCCACCAGTCTTAATCAAATGATACGTTTCAGGCAATTGATCCGGATAACACTAATAAGGTGGAAATACACACTATCATTTACTTTCCGTATCAATTTCCTAATAATATATTAGAAACAACATATAGACATTTAAACACCGAGAAGGGAAAACTCACTTTAGAAGACACATATCGCATTAGTAAAAAAACAGCGAAATTTTGAAAAGATGTTTCGAAAGAAACAGGCGGTGATTGTCTTCGTTATCCATTACTGTTCAAACTTAATGCCGAACCTACTCTCATTGCCTCATTTTTCTGCGTGTTTCGAGTGTATATTTTTTCTGCTAAATATTATAGTAAAAAATGCAGATGAAAAGTATTACCTGCATTGTATTACCCTATTTTGTATTCGAAATGTCTATTTGCTGACACTTGCTGTACACACAGGAAGCCATCCCAGCAATTAAGTTAATAACAAAAGAGAATTTATACAACATCAACACTGAAAAAGAAACTACTTTCTGAAAGGTTAATAATGATTTTTATAAATCTATGTATACATGCAGAGAAAATGAACTTAGTACCAAAACACGATTTTTGGTTTTGTTTGAAACAGTGAACTAACATAAAAGAGTTGCCTACGCTTGATCAATGTTCTACTGCAAAAAAATTTACAAATTGTTCACTTTAGAAGTTATATGTACATTGAGCGTATAAAATGACACGTTGCAAAACTGTATAGAAGGGTTTTAATATCAAAATAGTGTCATTATTTAGGAATCTTTAAAATTTGTTACATTTCGTCAAAGTGGTTACGTTTTGAGCTTGGAAGTTTTTATATTCACAAAAACTAGTTCTAGCAACTCTGAATTCCAATTTCCATCATCCAACAGTCTGCATTGACTTGTAAACTGTGTGAGTGTGCTCGTCATTGGTCTCCTTTAGCATAATATGTCGTGTAAAGTTTAGAAAACATAGAGTTTAGAAAGCAATTCCAAAGGAGGCTCGTGAATAACAGAAACGTTTACAATCAGTGTTCCCTTAAAAAAATTCTTCACTGTGCATTTAATGTTTCAAGCGTGCATTTATTTGGCGTTAGATGCACAAAAAAGGCACACATGCTGGAGCGGTGTGCTTTTTTGAATTTGTTTCAACGTTTATTGATTAACTAAGTCAAAAAGAAAACGAGCAAGATTTGCATTCCAAAACGTGTGTGGGAACTTATTAGGTGACAATAGAAGTGATGATTGTGTCGCTCATGTCGAAGTATGGCGGCAGCGTACAAGGCCATGAGATGTAACATGTCTCTTAGAGTGCATTTATTTTACAAACACCTAAACTTCTTCTCTGAAAATTTAGGAGCAGTTTCGGATGAATACGGGGAACGGTTCCATCAAGACAACACTAAATTTGACAGGAGATTTTCAGGGAAGTGGAATGCCAGCATGTTAGCTGTGGCGGTACGCGTTAAATGTTTCGGGTGAATATATAATGACATGTCTAATTTATTTATTAGTAATTGATTTAATGTATATAAAAAGGTAAAAGTTTATCTGCCTACTTTCAATTGCATGATGATTAATTGTTGATGAGTTCTTTTCTCTCTCTTATCATTTACGTAATCCTGGTTCAATACATGGGTTTTCTGCATGCTGTCCTACTACCATATTTCAATTAATACTTGTAATTAACACAATTAATTAAATGCAACAACATACACACGTAACCGCACTAGAGGGACTCTAATCCTCTGAATACATTATATGTTAAAAGGTATTCCCAGCATTTCTTTTCAATGGCAAGATGAGGGCAATGATACACACAAAAAGATTTAACACATGTTATTCTAATTTCACGAGGTGGGAAATGAGAGTCATCTACCACATTTGGCATATAACCCACAACATGAAATCCTATTAAACTGTGCATCATTAATGGATTCACATGGACAACAATAAAATTAACTTGCCATTAAACAGTAGATTTGTTGATGATGATAGGCCTCGATGTCAACACTCACAATTACGATACATAAGCAATAACACTGATTATTCCCCTTGCCGTTTCTTGATACTTCGCAATCAATTATTCCTTCATCATACACGGTTAAGTGTACGTGAAAAATCTGCTGCCATTCGTCGGTGTGATGCTAATTTAATTCCCCCTTAATTACTTTTCCACCCATTCCACTCATACCTCTAAACTTATACCTACCCCCCCTCCCCTCAATGCCGATCTGACTGCACAAGCCTACATTGCTGTTGAGATCTAATTCCCCCAGTCTAAGTCGTGGAGTCGTTCTCGCCCCTAGCAGCTCGCACTTGTCGCCTTGCTCTTCCCCTCAATCTCGGCTCTCTCCCCCGTTGGTTTTCTGAATCTTGCTTACATAATCTGGTGGTGTTTTTCTAGAACCAAGCCTCCTCACTTTTGGCCTCTCCTTTCACTTTGGTCTAACTTTTTTCCGTTTCCGATTCCGTTTGCGGTTTTGCTGCGTTGACTTTTATTGAGTCTGCGGCCGAACTGCTCGCATTCCCACACATACGTATTCACCTTCCCACATCCTTATAATGTATCACCCACATCCTTACATGTTAACACATCATTCCACATCACTATGCCTTAACACTGCTATCACCACATCACTACTATCACCACACTTGCCGCCCCCTGGAGAAAAGAAATTTGAGCTTGCAAGGTCAAATTTCTCCCGTAATATCATAGATAATAATAAAATATTCCTATATTAACCTGCCAATAATGCATGTATACACGTTCTAACGCATCTCTATTTAACACATTTATATGTCTACTGAATACATTTAAACAATTGTAACTACGCATTTGACTTCCATCCTCTCGATTTCGAAGCACATTGTCAATCACTTGGAACATTGTTATTGTAGTCTCGGTACAGTGCATAGTCATTGTTAGTGCACAGAAAATTTCATTAAAAAAACACTTATTTTCTTTTGTTGACATTGTTGGGACATATTGTTACGATATTTGCTCCCTTTATCGTTAGAACACGACAGTGAAATTTCATTTTCAAAATTGGTAACATACATAGTTATTTTCCAACATTGTCGGGTTTCATAATATTTTCTTTTAATATTATTGGGATCTTGTCCTTTTTCATTTTATTTCAACATTGTTAGCATACAGCTATATATTTTCTTATTATTATTCAAAATTGTTGGCATATATTGTTATTCTTTCGACATTGTTGGGTTTGTCCCATCTTTTATTGACGACTTAAACGTTCAATGAAGAATGGTCGAATATTATAATATTTTCCTTTAACATTGGTGGGATTTCATCCATCTTTTGCATTATATTTTCAACATTGTTGGGAATTGCTCCATCTTTTTATTGACGACCGATGCGTTCAATTATCAGCTCATTCCTCTTTTACTGACGACTGAAGCGTTCAATTGACAATTGTTTAATATTATAATATTTTCTTTTAACATTGCTGGGATTTCCTCCATCTTTTATTGATACTTTGCGTTCAATTGGCAATGACAAATATTCATCGCCTTATGATCAGAGCCAAGCTCATGATCAGGCGGAAATAATTAATTGAGTAACCTCGAATGTTATACGAATAGTCAGAAGAAAAGAGCACGTGAATATTCCAAATGACCAATTTCGTTTCACGATTCTAGAGTTAAAGTTACATACTTGATGTCCTGGCATAGCGCAAAACTTTCGTCTTCCGACTTTGTAAGTTCTCGACCTAAGACAACAATATTATATTTTCTGACGATTTAATTCATAAGAATCATTCCGCTTAGCTAAGGGTAATTATGCTCGTCCACAATACACAGAAAAGATACACAGCAAGAAATACATGGTGATTACATCGAGAATACCGCAATACGGATGAAGACTTCTGCCATAAGCTCTGTCAAATCTCGACTGTAACTCTTTGTGACACACAAAAAAACGGAGAAGAAATACACAGGAAGAAATACACGGTGCATACATTGAAAATACAGCAATACGGATGAAGACTTCTGCAACAGATTCAGTTAATTCCGACTGTAATTCTATATGACACACAAGAAAACAGAGAACAACATTCACAGTAAGAAATACATAGTGCATACATTGAGAATACAAAAATACGGGTGAAGATTTCTGCAACAGAATCAGTTAATTCCGACTGTAACTCTATATAATACGCACTAAAATTTTAACATTCGATGTCAGTAACAATGAGAGAATCTCCGCTTCAGACATCGTCTTCAGCTAGATTGAATCACACCGGACTTCACTTCACATTGGTATACAGTAATACGAGTGTAGACGCTCTGCACAATGCTAGAGCCACCCCTCGACTGTACCTTACATAACATAAATTTTATGACTCATCAGTTTTGAATGATCGTATTCTCATTAGACTTCAATGAACTTCAGCTAATCATGATCACTCCTGACATTGTTATACTATTTTGCATCAATACATGAACATTACACTTCATATTTAATAGAAAAGTTTAACCATGCTTCACTGCGCATGTCGTCGTTGCCTTGCAGTTTTTAAGTGCCCTACTCCAGGCAGTCCTGTGTACCACTATCACAGCTGTTCAGTCTTCGCTCGCTCGTGCGTGCGGTTGTCCTACCACGGCTCCAACAGCTGACTCCACCACTGCACGGTTGTGCGGTGTCTTGTGGCCTTACGCTACCTCTACACACACGTACACAAGCGTATGCGGCAGTACCCTGTTCTGCCTTGAGCAAGCACACTGTGGCTTCTAACTGCCACCACTCATGCGTTCCATTCTTTCGCTCCACACATGGCATTTTGCATTCACACAATTCACTTCATATATTACACAAAAATCTACTGAAAATACTAACTTACACCATTACACTAACTCCTGGTACACTGTTTATGCATTATTTTATTTTATTTTATTCACAATCCTTGGGACATGTCCTTTGTTATTTACAATCCCTGGAAGATTCACATTTATTTACACACCCCAGGCATTCCCTTATCTATTTCTCGAGCGCAGATTATATCTCAGGACATCACTTGTTTCCTGCTTTCCCTTTTCAATTCTCTGCATTTGCGGCGGTTCCTCGTTGTGCGGGTTATCTACATACTCCCGTACATTTTCGTCAATCTGTTCTCCGTATGGGAATGCATCCCCTCTTAAATGAGCAAGTTTCAGTTTATTTATGTGAACAGCACTTTCATTTTTATTCACAACGAAAATCTTTGGGGCCTTCTCTCCAGGTGTAGAAAAGATTTTCATTCGTGTTCCAAATAATTGTACATTGTGTTCTGCGAGGTCAATTTTTGCCTTCGCATTGGTTAATACTTCCATTCCTAGTAACATTTCATTAGGGAATGCATCATCTCGTACAATGTACCATTGTTGCATAATAAATCTGCCGCCAAAGTTGAGTTTTAGCTTTATCTTTCCCATCACAGGTACTGGCTCCTCTCTTAGTGTTTTGAGCTTCATTGTTGTACTCTCAATCTTCATCACCACAAGTCGTTCAATCGTTCCCTCCTTGATTAGAGATGCAGATGCTCCAGTGTCCAGCAACGCTGCAACACAACTTTCATTTACTCGAAGATTGATGCTGGGATTGATAAGTAACTTTGGCGGTTTCTGTGTTAGATTTTTGGCTGATGCGGGTTGTTTCTACAATCTTTTCTAGTGTGGCCTATGCTCCCACAACTTAGAGACGGTGGTGGCACAATTTTAAACGGTAATATATCAATATGTGCAGACTTCATTCCTTCTTCTCAGTGTCGTGTGTTCTCCACTCGTCGATTTTGATCCATGTGATTTTCGAATCTGTGTTGTTTGGGCTGCTCATTTCTGCACCAATGATACACAGACGGGTGTTTTCTACTGTACAGTGCACTCCTGGCTGTGTATATCTGTTTCACGGGCTCCCTGTACACCATCGGCTCACGTCGTGACATCCTGCCTTCACGTGACTGCTCTACATGTGGCACCGTCACCAGTTTCCTCTTCTCCATTTCTACAGCCATCTCCTTGATCTCGCTGACTGTTCCAGGTCTCGCATCCCCTCTGAAACCCCTTGATACTTCTGATTTTAAACCCAACCATATCAAGTCTACCAAAATCAGTTCTCCTCCGTCGCCATATTTACCTTTAAACGCAGCTTCGCTTCTTGCAACATAAGCAGCAACACTCTCCTTTTCACCCTGTTTTTCGGTGATCATTCTGAATAAACATTTTGTAGGGTGTTCACTTACCTCACAGGTATTGCGTAACCATTCAAGGGCTTCCTGTAGGTTATTGAATGAATCATAAACATTTTCACATTCCCCACATAACTCCTCCTCTAGTGAGAAATAGAAAGCCTTTAATTGTTCTCTTTCATTCAAATGATCGCTTGCTCTCCTCAGTCTAGTGGCAAATGCTTCTATATTGTCACCCTTTTTGACTTTTGTTCCCACCTCGTTGATACAAGTCTAAACGGCTGCCATGTTCACTTTCAGTTGTTCAACCACAACTGCATTGCCTGCACTCCCACTTAAGTTCCCATTCACGTGACGCGGCATTTTGAAATAGACCAATGAGCTTCACGACTTTTCAAAAGAGAAAAATTTTAATACCTGGAATATTCTATGTTAACACACGTCACTTCTTGTGCTGGCCTTTATTTAAAATGCTTATGAAATGTACGCTGTTGGCTTGAACTTTTATTGGTGGGGCGATACGTGCTCTCTCTCTACATGTCACAGGATAAATTCATAATAATTACGAGCATTAATTGAATTCTTACAAAATGAATGTATTACATACACATTTTAAGTTAATTGAATGCAATCAATTTTACATAACGAGAGAGAGACGTCGCAAATTGGAGGAATCCAAACCCCCTGACATGAATATTATATTATGCATTAGTGAGGCCAACACAAGAAGGGTATAAACACGATTAATAAGCTTAACATTTACTGGAAAAGACACTGGGAAACACATGAAAAACACGTAGATTTGTTATGAATCAAAATAGTTTTATCTCCTCAAATCGATTAATTCCACTCACAATAATTATTTAAATCACACAATGCCGAGTGGTTGCTGAGTTGAAACACTGCTCGATCTAACAATACATCCTAAATACACGCGGACACGATAAATTTCATTGAAAAACACTCCAATCCTGTCACTTGACCTCACTGTTAATTCTAATCAACGCTACTCCTGACCTAATAATCACTGCAGTTTCATCAACCAGTTCACTAACGAAATTATCATCATTGGGAATTCAGTTCGAATATTTTCACCGTACGGACGCACACACCATGCGCACACACGCTCAGTAGCCTACACGCCGCACAGCACACCTATCGTTTAGTAGCAGTAGCACACCTATCGCTGCCACCGTGGTCGAGTGGTCTGCGGCCTGTGTTAGGTATCAGGTCTCTGCTTCGGGCAGACAGACCGCGGGTTCGAAACCCGGCCATGAATACGAGCTGTTTCTCGTTTCGCGCCGTGAGCTCGCACTTATCAGTAAGCCCTCAACTCCCCGCCCATGGACACATCCCGGGATCGTCGCATGGAGCTCACCATCACCCTTACTCTAAGAATGTTAACCTTAAGGATTTGAAAAACCAATGTACTAATGTCTATGTACTGTGTACTTGATTGGAAATAAAGTTGTTTGTTTGTTTACACTATGCATGTGCAGGCTCTTCACGCTGGTTTCCAGCCTCCACTGGGTTTACAGGGCCCAAGGTAAAGTTGTATCAGTTAGTATTCCACTTGATTCCTGTTGACGATATTCTGAAGCAATCACGTAGACATTAAATCCAAGGTGATGCTGAAACCCCGAGCAGCTCCAAATTAATTGCTGGTGAAACTTTCCCAGGTTTATGTGCACTTTTCCAAGGTTCCAAATACTCCTAGAAGTAGTAGTCGTAGTAGATGTAGATATTCCCATAAATTCCGACTGCTTCCGTTAGATTCTGATCCCGATCCTGATCCTGGTTGATCCAGTAGATCCCGTAAATCCCGTATATTCTGTAGGTTCCGTAGCTCCCGGAGATCCCTTAGGTCCCGTAGGTCCCTCCCTCCCACCGATGTGTCTGTCTTTTGCTTGTTGTCGGCCCGATGTCACTCGCTCCCCTCTGCTTGTAGACCCCCGGTGTAGAATCGTTGTCGCTTCTAGCACTGTCGCTCACACTTATTGCCTTGCTCTAATGACTGCGTTGGTTTCCTGAATCCTGCTTATATAATCCGGTGGTGTTTTCTAGAAATACGCCTCCTAACTTTTGGCCTCTCATTTCACTTTGGTCTTGCTTGTTTCCGTTTCCGTTTCCGTTTGCGGTTTTGCTTCGTTGACTTTTATTGAGTCTGCGGCCCAACTGCTCGCATTCCCACACATACGTATTCACCTTCCCACATTATTATAATGTATCACCCACATCCTTACGTGTTAACACATCATTCCACATCACTATGCCTTAACACTGCTATCACCACATAGCAGAGTACTCATGGTTTTGGTACGAGAAACTCCTACCTCAGGGCACAAACAGAAAGCAAATACCAAATGAAGGTACTTATATTATTCATTTATTATTCAATACATTTATTATTTTACTTTGCTATTTATCCTTTTACTTTTTAATTAAAAATTCTTCACAGATAGAACAATATTTTTCGCCCCTACAAATCAAATTCATGCTCATAATAGTATCATCGCAAAGTGATAAATATAAGGGAAAATAAAGATTTCAGTGCAGGGCTGCAGTGACAAAAGCAATTTAGGTTTAAATTTGTCCAAGCATTCAACTTTTTGTGTAAACGCGGGATATTGTGAATCTTCCGAATTATAGTTATATATTTCTATTACTGTTGTTTTATATTGTAGCTATGTATTTTAATTGTTTGGGGGAGCTTGAGAGAATACACAGAGTGTGTGAAAGCTGAAATTCTTACAAAGTAAGCGAAATAATTGAGAAGAAGCATGAAAAATCGGCCATTTTTAATGATTTTTTGCTATCTAAAGCGGAAAATCCACCCACCACCATCTACCTCAATCCTACAAATCTTCATATTTTAGCACTTTTCACCTCTCTAGTCCCTCAAAAGAAATGTTAAGGTTAAAATAAAACTTCTTCTTCTTTCAAATTATCGAAAAGTGATAAAAATAGGTTTTGAGCCTTCCCCGAAAGCAGTGGATGATGGGAGAAAAAGGGGTCATATTCGATTTCAGGAGGTCATTTTACATAATGTGGCGATACGCGTTAATGCTTTCGGATGAATATAATGACATGTCTAATTTGTTTATTAGTGATTGATTTAATGCATACAAAAGGTAAAAGTTTATCTGCCTACTGTCAATTGCATGATGATTGATTGTTGATGAGTTCTTTTCTCTCTCATCATTTACGTAATCGTGGTTCAATACATGGGTCTTCTGCATGCTGTCCTACTACCATGTTTCAATTAATACTTATTATTAACACAATTAATTAAATTCACAACCTACACACGTAACCGCACTAGAGGGACTCTAATCCTCTGAATACATGATATGTTAAAAGATATTCCCAGTACTTCTTTTCAATTGCAAGATGAGGGTAATGATACACACAAAAGATTTAATACATGCTATTGTAAGTTCACGAGATGGGAAATGTGAGTCATCTACCACATTTTGGCATATAACCCACAACATGATATCCTATTAAGCAGTGCAGTATTGATGGATTAATTGCTTACTTAATAGTTGAATAATTAATGTGCGTACGGAAAAAATTAATCAAATGGCGTTCAAATCAATTTCCGAAATTTACCCCACAGCTAACCTCAATCAAATAGAAAATTATAATATTAAACTTGCCCTTATACTGGAGATTCGCTGTTGACAATGGGTTACAATGTTAACACTCGCGATATAACACCTTAAAGAAGTAGCTAATTTTCCCTCTTATCACGGTGCCCCCCTTATTTCCCATATGCCCTAGGGGCCTAGACTTAGATGTGTGTTCCCAACACCCTACATCGTCGATGAGATCTCTCTCGCAAGTCCCCCTATCTCTCGCTTCATGGCCTTCTTATACAAGCTTACCCTTTTTTTGTTATTCATTTCTACTTTCTGTCGCAGCGTCTCAATCTCCCTACCTCAACCGCTCTGTTGTGCCTATGAGTCAAAGTCTTGTGGAGCTCAGCATATTTCTCGAGCTTTGCTGACCGACCGTTAAGCGTTTGATTACGCAGCTGTACCGACTGCGTCCTGTAGTCCCACACATCTAACGTAGCTGTCGATACATACATTTTACACATCGCCCCGATACATGAAAACCTATGCTTTACACATCGCTCCGATACATGTAACCTTATGCATATATCATAAATCTAATGACACATGCCGTCCCGTCGAGAAAAAAAAATTTGAGCTTCTGAGGTCAAATTTTTCCCGTAATATGGTAGATAACAAAGAAAAATTATTTTAATACACTCCTCCTTCTTTTAATACTAAGTGTTTCTTTATTCACAGTAATGCTAAGTTATATCCTTCGTTTCTGGACCTCACACGTTTCAATCCTTACATTCCACGTTGTTCGTTACATAATACACATTCGAATTAACACAACATTGCTATACTAACTTGACAAAATACATGTATACACATCCTAACGCATCTCTATTTAACACATTTATGTCTACTGAAAACATTTGCACAATTGTAACCACGCATTTGACTTCCATCCTCTCGATTTCGAAGCACATTGTAAATCACTGGGAACATTGTTATTGTAGTCTCGGTGCAGCACATAGTCATTGTTAGTGCACAGAAAATTCCATCTTAAAAAAAACATTTTTTTTTGTTGATATTGTTGGTACATATGATTATAATATTTGCTCCCTATATCGTTAGAACACGGCAGTGATAGTTCATCTTCAAAATTGGTAACATACATAGTTATTTTCCAACATTGTTGGGTTACATAATATTTTCTTTTAATATTATTGGGATCTTGTCCTTTTTCATTTTATTTCAACATTGTTGGGAATCATTCCTCTTTTATTGACGACTGAAGCGTTCAATTGAGAATGGTTGAATATTATAATATTTTCTTTTAATGTTGTTGGGATCTTGTCCATCTTTTGCATTTTATTTCTACATTGTTGGGAATCATTCCTCTTTTATTGACGACTGAAGCGTTCAATTGACAATGGTTGAATATTATTATGTTTTGTTTCAACATTGCTGGGATTTCCTCCATCTTTTATTGATACTTTACGTTCAATTGGCAATGATAAATAGTCATCGCCTTATGATCAGAGCCAATCTCGTGATCAGGCTGAAATAATTAATTGAGTAACCTCGAATGTTATACGAATAGTCAGAAGAAAAGAGCACGTGAATATTCCTAAAGACCAATTTTGTTTCACAATTCTAGAGTTACAGTTACATACTTGATGTCCTGGCATAGCAAGAAACTTTCGTCCTTCGACTTCGTAAGTTCTCGACCTAAGACAACAATAATATATTTTCTGACGATTTAATTCATAAGAATCCTTCCGCATAGCTAAGGGTAATTATGCTCGTCCACAATATTAAATACATGGTGTACACAATGACAGTCACGAATTTCGTCTTTGCATTTGCTAAGACTTAACTCGATCATTATGCACAAAAAATACACAGTGTAACATTGAGAATACAGCAATACGGATGAAGACTTCTGCCATAGGCTCTGTCAAATCTCGACTGTAACTCTATATAACACACAAAAAAATTATTATTCGATGTCAGTACAAAAAAATGAGAAAATCTCCGCTTCGGACATGCAATACTCCTAAGCTAGACATAATCATTTCTGGCACTTCATTTACATATATAAGTGAGCAACGGTAATCGTTACATATTTTACATATTAAGAAACAGGTTTTAGCTGCAGAAGTTTCGTTACTCGGACGGTTGTCCTTCAATATTTATTTTTACAGGCGGGTCAGTGTAGTTTGGGATATCCGTTACACACACAGCAATGCCGAGTCAAAGCGGCAACTCCAACTCACTACGAAATTACAGTAGATCTGATGTAATGAAAGGCATTTCTGCAAATTGCTAAATGAAGTTCATCTCACATCGAAAATTTCTCCTCATAATCTTCAACTGATCAGCTAGTAAACGATAAGGAACTTTTGCATTTCTGTTAAGTTTAGTTATCTCAAGACTCGCATAATCAACACACAATACAAATATTCTCACGGACTACCCCACGGCCCTTATACCTGTCTAATACATGTTTAATTCTGCCTGTTTTGAATTGATGAAATAATTCACTGCATTGACGGTGTTAAATAATTAATCACAAAATCACGACAATAATCAATGCAATACTAGGTAAACGAACAAACACAATATTTTAAAATAATATCACTCAATAGCCTATTAAATTCTAAAGAACCAAATACATATCAAGAATTTACCTGTCTGCAAGCACAAAATAATTAAGCATTACACGTAAACTAACACCTGTTGTTGGTGACTTCGCCGTGCCTCTCGATCGTAGGACTCCTTACATACTCAATCACATACTGGGTTCCCATTCTGAATCACTGCTTCATGTAGTTGACACATTAAACATGTTCACGTTGTATCACACGTAGAAAATTCTAGTTTTCGTGCATCCACGTTCACCCATATCTATCATTCTGTTGTAATTACATCGAATCTCCAATTCGGAATTATCGCCGAAGCATTGATCATCTTGCTACTCGTGTTCACATGAACACGGAATTCTATCACTGTTAAATTCAAAATCCTTATGATGTTATCACAAATGCGTTGATATTAAGTAAAACCCTCGTAACCTTAGTAAATTAAAGGACTAAAATATTTTTACTCTATGTGATTAACACATTCAATTATTTTGGAATCTCGATCACCCTCAATTTGTGGAAATTATTTGGAAGAATGCACAACTGAGAAAATTTCTTACCACATTTTGCTTGACCCTCACGAAATAATTATTCTAAAGCAAAGATATTTCTTCACGGCCCAGTGGAGTATAGTCCCTTTTCCTCTTATCAGTAATTATGATAAATAGCACATTACTTCCTCTAATCTGCAATACTCTCCTGCCCCTTTTCAATCGACTTCGAAATTCAACACAAATGAAATGGATTCCAATTTCAATTCCCCTATCACTGATCACTGAAGCAACAAAATGTCAACCACGACTCATTCCCCTTTCACTTAACAATGAAGCAAAATAATTCTTTTAACCATGATTAACTCCTTTCGCATTTATCAGAAAAACATCAATAAAATTTGTAGAATATGTTGAAATTTGTTATCCCATAACTCCAAGAGCTTTAACATTATGGTGGGCTTTTACCCTTTCACATGAATTTAATGATGAACCCACACGTAATATTTCGAAATGCTGAGATTTGCACTCTATATGCAAAATTTAATTCTGATGGACTTACATAACACACAAATAACTTCAACACGAAATCAGGAAATATAATTGTCTTAACCCCAATTTGTCAAATAATGAACGTAAATTCAAATGCATGCACAACATTGTTCCACAGTTTCCTGGAAGTGAAAAAAAAACTTCCTAGAAACGAACAAAATGCTGCTCTTTGGAAGAAAAAAACTTCCAAGAAACATAGGAGATACAATTTTCCTCTCATTTGCCATTAAAAAAAGTACATATAGGGAAACCTTTTATTGCCGTAGGGCTTTAGAGTTGTTGAGGTGTGGCGATACGCGTTAATGCTTTCGGGTGAATATAATGACATGTCTAATTTATTTATTAGTGATTGATTTAATGCATACAAAAGGTAAAAGTTTATCTGCCAACTGTCAATTGCATGATGATTGATTGTTTATGAGTTCTTTTCTCTCTCATCATTTACGTAATCGTGGTTCAATACATGGGTCTTCTGCATGCTGTCCTACTACCATGTTTCAATTAATACTTATTATTAACACAATTAATTAAATTCACAACCTACACACGTAATCGCACTAGAGGGACTCTAATCCTCTGAATACATGATATGTTAAACGATATTCCCAGGACTTCTTTTCAATGGCAAGACGAGGGTAATGATACACACAAAAGATTTAATACATGCTATTGTAAGTTTACGAGATGGGAAATAGGAGTCATCTACCACATTTTCGCATATAATCCACAACATGATATCCTATTATGCAGTGCAGTATTGATGGATTAATTGCTTACTTAATAGTTGAATAATTAATGTGCGTACGGAACAAATTAATCAAATGACGTTCAAATCAATTTGCAAAATTTACCCTACCGCTAACCTCAATCACATAGAAAATTATAATATTAAACTTGCCCTTATGCTGGAGATTCGCTGTTGACAATGGGTTACAATGTTAACACTGGTGATATAACACCTTAAAGAAGCCGCTAATTTTCCCTCTTATCACGGTGCTCCCCTTATTTCCCATATGCCCTAGGGGCCTAGACTTAGATGTGTGTTCCCAACACCCTACATCGTCGATGAGATCTCGTTCGCAAGTCCCCTATCTCTCGCTTCATGGCCTTCTTATACAAACTTACCCTTTTTTTTGTTATTCATTTCTACTTTCTGTCGCAGCGTCTCAATCTCCCTACCTCAACCGCTCTGTTGTGCCTATGAGTCAAAGTCTTGTGGAGCTCAGCATATTTCTCGAGCTTTGCTGACCGACCGTTAAGCGTTTGCTTACGTAGCTGTACCAACTGCGTCCTGTAGTCCCACACATCTAACGTAGCTGTCGATACATACATTTTACACATCGCCCCGATACATGAAAACCTATGCTGTACACATCGCCCCGATACATGTAACCTTATGCATATATCATCAATCTCATGACATAAGGATTACCAGGAATGGCGTCAGGCCCAATTTTCACACCGACCAGTGGAATGAAATTAGTACCCAAAGAGTTCAAAGATGTCTTTCCTGTTCAGATCAAAACGGTAAATTTTATTAAAGCAAGTGCTCTTAACTTGCGTTTGTTTTCTAAGATATGTAAAGAAAGTGAGTCTGATTTTGAAAGTCTTGCTACATTTGCACGTTAGGTGGCTTTCATAAGGGAAAATTTTGAAAACAGTGTTCGTATAACGCGATGAAGCGTAAACATTTTTGCAAAACAATAAACAAGATATTCCGGCAAAGTTTTCAGATTATTGCTTTCTAAAATCCGTGTCGTTTTTTGGTCGATATATTTGAATCCGTAAATTCAAATAATTTTGGACTGCACGGATCGTACATCACAGTGCTCCATTGCCACGAAACACCCACTGCATTCCAAATGAAGATTGAATTATAGAACTCAAAGTTAGTAAAGAAAAACTGCTTCATTTCCACAATTTATTACATTGATTGATATAAATAATCTTAAAATTAATGGAAATATTTTAGACGCGATGAAACAACACATTTTGATGCTTCGTAAGGAAATTAGAGATTGTTTGATTATTTTAGAAGCATTTGATAAGCAGTACAAATTTCTCAGCAATCCATTTGCAATTTCCATTCTTGATTTGCCTTCTGATGACAACGTTATTCATGAGCAATTCATAGATTCATTGAATGATAAAAGTGTAAAGCAAATATTTGCTGGAATATGTTGCAGTGACTTGTGGAGTAACATGTCGCATTCTCATCCAGATGTTGCAAAAGGAAAGTAAAGATGGCTCTGGAGGTGATTGCTCTATGTTCCACTACATATGAATGCGAGAGATCGTTTTCCAATTTGCTTGCCATCAAATTAAAATGTCGCCACAAACTCCATGTACGGTACGAAATGAGAGTTCCACTGTGCAAAACGATTCCAAACTTTCAAAAGCTGGTTGAAGCAAAGCAAATCTATTCATCCCAATAAATGTGAATGAATTACGTTGTTGTGTTTTTTCGTTTCATCACACAATTGGTATTTTGATTTCAATTATAATTAGTTCTCTAATGGAACATTATTCGTCTCGTTCTATTAACCTCGATCACTGTTGATTTTGTTTTCTGTCAATGTATATTGATCATAACATGCAGGATATCCATAAAGTCTCTTTACCATCTCAAAAATTTATTGCAAATACAATTAATAAGATACTTACTTCAGATTTGTTCTATTGTATTCAGTAGTTATTAATATTTTTAATCGCTTTTTTCATTTGTTTTTTTCAGGGATCCTGTTAGTGAAAGAGGTGCTGTTGAGACTTTATGAGAGACTTTTACACGAGACTTCAATGACACCCTTTATATTCATCCCTCCAGGGGACCCTAATTTGAAAAAGAATGTTGTTGGGGACTACCATGTATAATAGAATAATTTGAAAGTTTTGGGAGTCACTGATTTATGGTCTTGTCCTAAAGTAATTTGTGGGCAACTCTGAGCCATATTCAGCATTGTGATTCTAGAACTGGAGCTCGTCGAGCGGCTGTCCATGTAATCCCGACACTGTCGATCTTCCGGCAGAAGATACTTCGAAGTGGTTATGTCAGTCCTGTAGACTTGTCTTCCCAGCTAATTTTAAGGATTTGTTTTTTACGTTGCATTCCCAAACAATTTCAATGATGTGCTTCATTTACATTGACTTTCCAATTAATTTCAATGAAGTAGTTTGTTTACTCTGCCCTCCCAGCCCATTTCAAGGCGGTGTTTTGTTAACTCTCTTTTTTCAGATCGTAGAGCGAGAAATAGTATAAGGTCCCGACATAACCGTCAAGTCCAGCTATCCAAGATGTGGCTGGAGATCCTGCTCTTCTTGACGCTGCTGCTGATGTATGCAGTGATCAGGGACAGAAAGCCAGCAAACTCTCCTCCTGGTCAGTGTTGTAGCGCTAGTAATTCACGAATATAACCTTTATTTTATTACTTTTCCCTCACTTTATCAGTAAGCATGTCTACTTTAATCGTACAGGGGCTCCACAGAAAAATAAGAATTTTTCAGGTTTACTTTGTGTGCAGTACACAAATTTTTGCCTATGTATTTTGCCACGTATTATACCAAATATTTTACCATGTATTTTACCGTGAATTTGGAACTGTATTCTACAGTGTATTTACCCTGTTTTTTCACCGTGTCTTCAACGCATGTATTTTACCATTTATTAAATACACGGATTTCACTATGTCTTTAAGGATAGAGACATTATCGTTCAATGAATTACTAGTCACCGACCGAACGAAAGAATTCTGGCAAAATTTCTTGACATTTTCTCACCACCCCGAAAGTCAGGTGTTCTTTCTTGACGAGAAAAGACACATAGTCTGGAAAATCGGTTTACTGACGCATATTGAAACTACAGGAAAATAAAAATAAAACTAATGGGACACTCATGCAGTTCGTAGATTCAACAAAATACGGTAAATACATGGTAAAACGTGTGTGTGAAATACATAATGTAAAATTTCAAATATTTAAAGAGATTTTACCCACGAAGTATGACCCACACGATTTTTCAAAGATATTGTGACTCGAAAAATGAATGTTCATATTCATTGTGTATTGTTCATTTCATTCTACAGGTCCAATGGAGATTCCGTTCTTTGGCCGCATACCGCTGATGGATGCGAAGCTCATACAAAATTTGCGTGACCGCTACGGCAACATTGTCTCGTAAGTTGCGTCGTCATTCGTCTTGGGTTGCGCCTCTGTTTGTCATGTGTTGCTCCTCCGTTTGTCTCGTGTTGTGTCCCCGTTTGCCTAGTATGTTGCACCTCCGTTTGCTTCGTGGGCTCATTTTTATTCCGGAAGAAGATTTGTAGCATAACTAACAGATTTTTTTCAGCTCATTATGAGAGTGTGCTACCGCAATCGAGTTCATTTCTTACATAAAAACATGAAAAGTTTGACAGCGTGACATCCCCCTTGTAGCCATCCTATGTGGAAACCATCAACTGTACTTTGTCAGTAACAGTCAGTCAGTAATAGTGAGTTAGTAACAGTCAGTCAAAAACAGTAAGTCAACAAACAACAGGCAATAACCTAGACCTAGTTTAAAGAGAGACTTTCATGAAGCTGTACTTCTGATCACCTCCCATTAGTCCCGCCAACACTCGGTCGAGGAAGAAACACCGTAATTAAGCACAACTATTTTTGACCTGAATCTTGGCTTTAGTTTTTTGTATCAGAGGTCTGGAGTTATCTTGTAAAATGTGTTCCGATAAAAAAATTTGTTTACATAATTGTAGTTCTTCAATTTTTTATTCGATTTCGTCGAGCATGTATTGAAGTGTTGTTTTTTTCGTAGCTGACAATGCCATGCCATACAACACACACGCATCAACATACAACAATACAATTATTTTTTCTGCCTGTATGTTAATGTGAGAACAAGTAATATTCCCTACTTTCTTAGGAAGTATAATTTCCTAGCACTGCTTTCCAACTCTTTCCTTTAAATTACTTTTCTAAGCTAAAAATATTTTAACTTTCCCACAACTCGCGAATGAAAAAGGACTCAATTACATACACAGCTTCTCCCACGTCAAAACCCGGGCCTAACTGAAGCATGACGCCGTACTGACGTCGTTTATGCAGTCAAAACATGCACAGTTTTCGTACTCCTCAAACTAGCTTCGTATACTTGAAGTGTAAGAAACATGATATGTTAAGAGAGAAAGTGTTAAGAACGAGCATTTCCTAACACATTTGTTACAATTGTTGCTATTGGACCTTCAGATGCCGCACTGGCAGCATGCGATCTGTGATGCTCTTTGACTACGACACCGCTAAGGAGGTCATGGCACGTGCAGAGTTCTCTGACAGACCGAACTGGTTTTCTGCCTTCAGTCTGGACGACCAGAAGCTGGGGGGTAAATCACACGCATGTTGCTGCTCGTGTGCTGCTGCTCGTGCGTTGCTTCTCGTGTGTTGTTGCTTGTGTGTTGCTGTTCGTGTGTTGCTTCTCGTTTGTTGCTGCTCGTGTGTTACTACTTGTGTATTGCTTTTCGTGTGCTGCTGCTTGTGTGTTGCTGCTCGTGTGTTACTGCTTGTGTATTGTTTTTCGTGTGCTGCTGCTCGTATGTTGCTGCTTGTGTGTTGCTGATCGTGTGTTACTGCTTCTGTGTTGTTGTTTGTGTGCTCCTGATCCTATGTTGTTGCACGTAAATCGAGTCGGAGCAGAGGGTAGAGATGCAGACCAGTTCTGAGGTAGAAAAGAATTGTCTATGTTACTGAGCAACAAATAAGGAATTTGGTCTAAACGATGGATTATTAATTATTCAATGATGTAATAGTGTTCATTTGGTGACGAATTGTCACGTAAATCTGGTATAAACACAAAAAACTGAATTTTTTACTTGGAATTTAATAACCTGTGCCTGAATATTGGCCTATGCGTGAACGCTGGTGTCTCTGTTTCATTTAGACGATTGCTGCTTTGAGAAAAAAGGGCAACGTATTTGTTAAAAAATACAACAAGTTTACAATTCTTGCAGTTTCAAAAGGTGAACCGTTTAAATCAACCATTATGATTCACATATGTTGCCTTACTCAATAAGGTTTCGTAGGATTTTCAACAATTTTCGGCACACCTGTTTGAAATAAATTTGTACAAATATAAGAACAACTGTTTCTGACCTAAAGTTGGGTACCTTCATATTTTAGTTTCTTTATTGTTATGCGAGTAAATTTCTATGCTCTATCATTAGTTTTATCTTGTGGCATATAACTTGGAAATCAAACAAATAATTGAAATTATATATGCGTCAGTACCAGGATTAATGTTTTTTTTTCAGTTTTCATAACGAGGGATTTTTAGTGAATAGTATGGCTCCATTACAAACGAGTATTACTAGGCTAGCTTTCATCGATCAATGAGCAAACAAGACAGCAGAAGTGAATCCAGCGACAAGGCTAGGCCCTGTTACGACCAGAAGCACGATATCAACCAATGAGCGGTCACGCTAACGCAGGAGTGTCTAGCCAATCGCCCTATATAACGAGGCTGCAACGCTCTGCGTCACGGGTTCCTCGCGAACATTGTGTGTGGATGATTTTCTCTACTGTGTCTTCAGTATTTAGAGCCTCATCTACTGTTTGAGTTAAGTGCAGTGCATTTTTTTTCTTTTTGATTTGGTGCGTTAAGGTGGTGGCGAGTATTTGCCTATTGTGATTTTTTCCTGTTTCCCCGGGGTAACCTGGGGAGGCTGGGCAGAGAGCGAGCCTTTACTCTGATTTTTCTGTTTTTTTTTATGTTTTACGTGTATGGTCAGCTGGTGACAGTTATCTGATAAACTTTTTTTACCTTCGGGGAAGGGGACCTCAGGTGGGTTTCTGTCTGAAGTTCGGTGGTTTTGCCCCGCCTACTTTCACTTGACGGTTTTGACCCGTCGTCACTCATCTAAGCACCTCAATAACAGGCGGTTTTGCTCCGCCCACCTGGGAGCGGCGGCTCCGCCCGTCCTTCTGGATGTTACCTCTAACACCGAGGCTTACGATATGTCTGCAACCAATCGAGGTACGGGGTTGAGACGTGGGGAATCCCACCCCATTTCTCGGCCACCCTCCTACCGGCTCCTGTTCAACGAAATGCGACTTCAAGGCCTAGGCCTAAGCTCAACACCTACAGAGTTCAACTAAAATTCATCGATCCAAATATCTCAGTTGAAAGGCATAAAATATTTGAAACAACATTTGGACAACTTGATGCCCCACTCATTCGACTTACTGATACACGCACAGGCTTTTATGCAGTAACAGACGTAGCTAACACTATAGATAAACTAACATCCAATAAAGCAATAGAAGCATTCAAAAAACTTAATTTGAAACCTATCATTCCACCAGACCTCAGAGCACGCAAATCACTCTTCATCCGACAGATAGACTACTACATAGGGAGAAAATACCCAAAGGATATTAAAGAGGAAATTCAAAGAATCCAACCATGGCTAAGAGTACCAGAAGTAATTAAAATCAAACAGTACACCCACCTAAAAATAGTAACAGCGGATATAACCATTGCCCAACGAATACTCAAAGAGGAATTTAAAATGTTTAATACAAAAATCACTGCAAGGCAATGTGAACAGGAAACCTATACACATATACTAATCTGTTATAAATGCTATAAATTTGAATCCCCTCCAACTAATGAATGTAGATCTACAGTACAGGTTTGCTCAGAATGTTCATCACCAGATCATATATACACCCAATGTAATAGTACAATTAAGAAACGCATCAACTGTAATGGAGCCTACCATACGCTGGCGGCCTGTTGTCCATACAGACGCGAAGTCCAAAAGCAAAAGAAAATAGATGAAGAGCAAAAAGAAGTCAGAGAATCAAACGAGACTTATGCAACAATAGCAAACCAGGCAGTCATTGGATCGAGTAAACCCAAGCACAACATCACACTAACCAGCAACATACAAATCAAACTAATGGCATTAATAATCGAAGCACATATGGCTAGTTTGGCACAACAAGAAGAATTTGAAACCATTCTCTCAAAATCACTGAAAAATAACTACAACATTAATGCAAATTTTCTGGACAGACACTCAGCAGCAATATTTAAATTATTTTACAACAATAAAAATCCCACAGACAAAATAGAATTCACTATGGAGCCCGAATTCATGGACGATGATGACCGAGGCAAGAACACCTCAGCTTCTCCAGAACAAGTTCAGAAGATACACAACCACCTTCACTACCTAAAGACCCTAGACTACGTACATAGACACAATACTACACAGCAAGAAAGGCAAACAGATAGTATGGTTTCGACACCCACAAAAGAACAAAAACAACCAAAAGACCGAAGTTCAACACGAGAACCTAAACTTTTAGCTGCTTCAAGTAATTAGAATAGAATGAGGCTATAGGAACGAACCTTCGGGCGCATTCTTGGGTCGGATAATTACTTCGATAATTATTCGGTTGTTTACCCAAGTCCCATGCCGTATTTCTAGCCGCGTCAACCAGGTCGGCAGCGGGATTCAAACCCCGGTCTTTCCGCTCGCGAGCAGATTCGCTCACCAGTCGACCAAGAAAGACACAAAAGAAGAATCAGTGACGTACCAAAAGAGGGGGAAGAAACAACTCAAACAGCCAAACCTATACCTACCATGTTATATAGAAGTTCAATAGACTGCAACCCCATTCCAGACAACTTAACACGAAAATGGTATAAAGACCAAATCAAGAAAAAAGACCTTGGACTTAAGATAATGGTACAAGACACGGATTCTCAACAAGTGTACAACTTAATAATGAGAGACAGCCTTAATCTAGTAGGCACCAAAATATACTTTCTACAACACGATCAAAGTATAAAACTACCTAAACATTCGACCACATATTCCAGACAAGGCTTCAAAAAACCCAGACAAGAGAAATGACTCATAGGACCGGCAGACTCACAGTGATACAGCATAACGTTCTAAACTGGAATAATAACAAAATAGCCGTATCTAATATCTACAACAGACTGGACCCAGATATAATTCTAATCAACGAACATTCGATAACCGATGGCACAATCAAGATTTTCAATTACAACACCTTTTCAACTAATAAAAGGGAAGAGAGGAACGCAGGGGCAGCCATAGCAATTAAAAGAAACATCCCATATAGATTTGATGACAATTATGAATCTGACATGCTTTCCATAACAGTTGAACCAATTCATGGGCAAATTACAATAGCTAAAACATATATTCCACCAAGAACAAATTACATAAATTGCATAGATTTCAACTGACAACTAAGGAAAAATCATCCAGTTTATTTGCTAGGAGATCTCAATGCCAAACATCCAGTACTCGGAAACAACTACTCAAATCCCAGAAGAATAGGCTTAAACAGGCTGATTGCACGGGGCAAATGCTCATGCATAGGGCCCAACTTTCCCACCTACATATCAAGTAACGCTGCTACAAATGCAGACTTAGTTATCGTCAATAATAAAGTTCACCTTAACATAGTACTTCAACCAGGCCCAGGCACTTCATCAGATCACATTCCAATTATATCTGTAATATCATCAAACCCCATACAAATTCCGATCAGACCCAGGAAATCATTTCATTTTGCTGACTGGAGAAGATACAATTATCACTTAGCTAACATGCAATTACCAACAAACCCAAATCCCAATTTGGACGAAATTTACGAATATCTGGAAGCATGGACAAAAAGAATACAAGAGGCAACAGAAATAGCAGTTCCAACAATAGAATTTAGAACAATTTCAGGCGTGCGACAAACAAATGAAATCAGAACGAAGCAAATTCAACTAAATAACACAATAAAATATGCCACCGTCTGTTTACCCAGTCCAGAACCAAGTAAAAAAAATCCAGAGCATACGTAAAGAATTAAACCATATGAACAAAATTTCACACAGTCAAACCTGGAATACAATTGTCCGAAATCTAGAACTGGAAGCAGATCCCAGAAAATTTTTCTCAGGGATAGAAAGAATGAGTGGAAACAACAATAAGCAATCAACACCATAAATCAAACATGAAAATAAACAACTAGACACCCCAGCAGAAAAAGAGCCATACTTCAGACGTCACTGGCAGCAAATCTACACAGATGAAGACAATGACAACTTTGATGACAAACACATAGAATCTACAGAAACATTCATTGCAGAAAACTACAGGGCAACAATACCATGTGACACAGGGGACCTCAACAGATCTGATAGAATCAATTTCCCGTTAATTACAATAGAAGAATTTAATAGAACACTTAGAAGTTTCAAACAGAGATCACCGGGACCAACGGGAATAACAACGCTTCAGTTGAAACACCTACCAGACAATATGAACAATACTTAATCTACAGATTCAATCAATCAATTTCAGCCGGTTATTTTCCAGACAAACTAAAACTAGCCATCATGATCTTCTTACCAAAGCCAAATACCTCACAGCACCAGGTACAGAACTACAGACCTATATCTCTCCTCGATGTAAAAGGTAAATTACTGGACAAATTCACAATAATAGACTATACGAGCAACTAATAGTTCAAGAAAAACTTCATCCAAAAATCTCGGATTCCGACGCAATCGGGGAACTCATACAGCTCTAGCTACTCTACATGAAACAATAGCTATACATTTATCAAACAAACATAAAGTTGATCTAGTATTGAGGGACATTTCAAAAGCATTCGACAAAGTATGGACAATAGGACTTAAATACAAACTACTTCAGCTAAACTTGCCACCAATATTTACCACAACACTGTGTGATTTCCTAACAGACAGGACAGCAAAAATCAAAATAAGCAACTTTATTGGTTCACAGTTCGAATTACATACAGGAGTCCCTCAAGGTTCATGTTTATTCCAAAATTATTTGCATATTACACCCATGACCTCCCTCATCCCCTACCAAATACCGACTACATATGTTTTGCAAATGACATTACCCAAATTATTTCAGTTCCAAAGAATCATCATTACCTGGCCCACAATACTAGCTTAGCTATTCAACAAATAAATGAATTCGAGAATAAATGGGAAATCAGAACATATACAAGAAAATTCACAATAGTACCAATAAGTAGGCACAACAAAGGGGAAATAGTAGTGGATGATACCTATTATCTTTACACGGGCAAAGGGAAAAGTACTAGGTCTGAATATTGAACAACGGGTTATAATAGTCACGTGAAAGCCAGAGAGCATATAGCAAGAAATAATCTACAAAAACTGTATAGATTTTTTAACCTATCGGAAAAAAAACAAAATCAAATTATATATGACACTAGTACGATCATCCCTCCTCTATCCGATTATTCCATTGCACACCTTATCAAAATCTGCCCTTATCAAACTGCAACGAATTCAAAATCAAGCCTTGAGATTCATTACAGGATCCCTAAGGTCAAATTTCATAACATCAGAATCACTACATAGACGATCTAAAATAATTCCTATCAATATTGTACTACATAGAAGCAAAACAACTTTGGTCATATATAGAACAACTAGAACCACAGCTACTCGTATACACTGCCCTTACATTGCCTTCAGACCGAATAAACCACCAACATAACCAATTTAAAAGCTCAAAATTACTCGCAATAGCCCCGGAACCTGCACCGTTATACAAATAGATTGCCACAAAGAGACAAATATACAACACAAATGCAATCACTGGACCCTGCCTCCTCTCCTCAGGAGGAAAGTAGGACATAGATGATACGGCCGCGTTGATACCTGATCTGGGGTTCCAACGTTGGTAAGACGCTCGGCCGTGACAGGGTGGGCAGTTGGGACCCCAGGGGCTCACCCGCACTGCTCAAAACAATAGAGTATACTACTCTCATAATCCTAAAATAAAACTACCACACATATATAATCAACATTATAATATCAGCCTACGAATTAACCACAAAATAAATCTACAAGAGATTGTTACCAGCTGAACGTGCATGTGAAGCATGCCTTTTTTTCATCTCCTACTATCTGTTTCATTTTCTCCGTCTTTGTTCTTAGTCACACTCTGTGACAAACTCTCAATTTTTTTCGCTTCTCTTGTTGGCATCGCCACCACCACCACCACCACCTGCGTCGCGGACTCACTACCAAGCCCTTTCAAAGTCAACATCTCCACAAGAACTCTCATGGCCTCAAGAACTCAACTCACAGCCGGCAGCTGAGCAAAGGAAGAAGAAATGATTCATCCTGCCTGCGGACAGGATGGCGCTCAAACAACCCTGGCACTAATAAGAAGTGCACGCGTTACAACTCTTCACGTCCATGAGGCTGCGGCAAGATGTCAGTAAGCCAGTACTCTACTTCAAGACGTGTGCAACGAAGAACCAAGAACTAATATCGTATTCAAATGTCTAAATAAATCTAATAAACGCAACCTGCCTTTAATTGCCTTTTCTCCTATTGGGTTCCTCAACGGTCACTTATTCCCTCAGGCGCTAACTCCGAGTAAGATAAAGGTATTCAATGTCTGCTCGAATATAAGAGATATCTGAGGGTTGGGACTGAAGAATGATTATAAAAGAGATCACTACAACTGGTGACCCCAGAGTGACCCAATGGAGGAAAGAGCAATGGTATGACAGTGATGATACAGGCAGCACACGTCATCATGCCAAGCGTATGTACTTCTAGGCACAGTATTTTCAAATATGTTTCACTACATCAAACTCCAGCAACTTCAGCTTCTCGTCGTGTTCATCTGAGATATAATTTGCTCCTCTGCATCATTGCCTTTTTGTGTGTAAAAACCTTAGTGCATTCAGCTACGGGTCAGATGTCAGCGTTAAGATCTACTACAGTGCTCCTTTACGCGCATCATACGTGGTGTCTACATAAAGCTGCTATTGCTCTTTCAACCACTATGCTGTCTCCCAAGCAGGGAAGGAGCCTGAAATAACGCGTATCACTTTGCTATCGACATACCCAAGGAGGCGATTTTTTATGCCCTTTTGTTTAAATAACAGAGAAGAGGCATCTGTAGTCCCTCGCATGACTCCATTACAAACGAGTACCGTGTAAAGGCTAGCTTTCATCTACCAAGTAGCAAACAGGACAAAAGAAGGAAATCCAGCGACGAGGCTAGGCCCTGTTATGACCAGAAGCACGACATTAACCAATAAGCGGTAACGCTCAGGCAGGAGTGTCCAGCCAATCGCCCTATATAACGAGGCTGCAACGCTCTGCGTCACGGAGACGGATGTATGGCGTGCTAAGAGGATCTCTCACAGCGAAGTCGCGCAGAAGTCAGCAACAACTACCAAGATTGTGATTGGATTGCCGCCCTCTTTACTTTCGGATATATCTCTGTTTCTTCATTTACTGTGTCTTTTTCTTACTAACCGGTATTTTCCTAAGTCTGAGGTGTTGCCAGTCAGGAGTAGATATCCCTGTACCGAAAGGGGCCAGACCGTATGGGCAAACCCTATTAAGGTAGAGGGGAGTGTCTACAAGTAGGGCAGGGATCCCTGACTGGACAAGACTGCACCTGTTAGGCAGGCTAACCCAAAATTTTAGGAATAGGTTGTTAGGGAAATAAATTTTTCTCTACTTGATTTCTCTTAGTTCTTTTTAGTTCTTTTTATTTTTACACACTTAAAACACTGACTAAACCACACTAGAGAACACGTAAACTAAGCACTTTCGACATGCCTCAATTTGGGAAGCTGCTCTTGCGCTTCCTTAATCCTAGAGAACCACCAGATAAACCCAAAGTTTTTCAAACTATTCAGAAACACCTAAAATTGCCACTGACCTGACTTCGTGAGGTAGGTTCTGGCTATAATGCTTTCACAGAGTTCGAATCTGATGTTTTAAAACTTTTAACTCAGAAAGCCACGAGTACACTAGCGTCCATTGGGCTGGAAGCCCGACTGCCACCTAAAATTAGAGCTCAAAGATCCGTAGTTTGCAGGCAGATAGATAGTTGGATTGGTGGGAAGTCTGTGGACGAGCTCAAGCAGGAAATTACGCATCGCAACCCACATATTGAGGTGCGTACCTCTTGAGGTACAAATGGGGTGGAAAAGAGGATATGCAAGAAATGAGCAGTGTAAAGGAAAAGTGGTGTTTGAAAGCGGCAAATTGGGAAGAATTTGATAAAGTGCTAGTAAGACATGTATGGAATAGAAATGGGAATGTAAATGACATGAACAAAGAGATGGCAAAAATGTTGTATGCCACAGCAGAGCAGATAATTGGGAAAGTAAAGTGTAGAAGATTTACTGGAAAAACCAAGTGGTCTACGAGAGAGATAAAGGAGGAACGAATGAAAAGAAAGATTTTGAATAAAAAACAACGCCAAATGCGAAAATTGTTTGAAAGACATAGGATTGCAGAAGTGGAATGGCAAGGTGCATGGGATGAATACAAATTTCAGCAAAAGAAGGTAAAAAGAATGATATACGAGGCTAGAGTGAAAGATGAGAGACAAAAAGTGGAAAATATCAGAAACAAGGGTCCAGATGGAATTAAAGAGTGGTATAATTTCATACAAGGTAATAACAGAAGTAATGAAGTACAAATCCATGAACTAGTAGTTGATGGATGCAAAGTGAGTGATCACGGACAAATGGTGAAGGCAGTTGTGGACTTCTGGGAAGACATTGGTGGAATGAATGAACCTTTGATAGATGAAGAACCAGTAATTCTTCAGATTGGGGAATATGTTTTGAAAATAGAAGATGAAATTACAAGTGTGGAGATTGAAACCTTTTTAAAAAAGGTGAAAAAATGGGAAGGCAAGTGGCCATGATGATATTCCATATGAGTTCTATAAACATAGTGGTGAGAGTATAATTGAAATGCTGAGATGTTTGTTTGATGAGATATGGAGGAGTGAAAGAGTCCCAGATGGGTGGAATAAATGTAATGTAGTTTTATTACATAAGGGTGGACATAACAATATGAAAGAACTAAAAAATTATAGACCGATTGCTCTTGCTGACACAGTAAGTAAGATTTTTTGTGGAATCCTAAATGAAAGGATGAAACATGTGGTAGAAGAACAAGGAGTAATGGGGGA
>VCRD01001101.1:64881-130352 GCA_006783055.1 Trinorchestia longiramus
TGTGGATGCAATGAAAGATTTCTTAGTGCATGCATGGAATAAGCGACAGGGATGTTGAATAGGCATTTTTCTTCAATGTGACTACCTGCTAAGCATGAGGGGCTGTCTGTGACAAGCTGGATCTTCCAGTGATGCCCTCAATTGGCTGGTCCATTTGCATGGAATGGCCCAGGGTGGCCCCAGAGGAATTAGTTTGGATGACCCTGGTTCACAGGAGAAAAACTCTGGGATACCATCCTGTTGTATGTGCGTGTGTATTGGAGGGAATTGAAGGCCGTTACAAAGGCCCCAGTCAATCGCTGGCCCTCGATCTAAGTCCAAGTCTAAGTCTAAGCGTGAAATTATCAAGTTTGGCCAATACACACACGTCTTTAAAATAGAATTTGCAACCATTAATATGGCTAGTCATGCTCTCCAACATGGAATACTTTGTGAACATGTTAAAATAGCACCATCCCAAATTCAACAGGAAAAGTTTTTCGATATTTTGATTTGCTTTAATTGTTATAAAATGGAACAACATGCAACAGAAGACTGTCCAACTCCGAACCTAACCGTATGCTCTGAATGTACGGGAAACACACTTATAAAAATTGTACGTCCTCAATTAAAAAATGCCTGAACTGCCAAGGAGATCATCGAACAATGGCAATGAGCTGTCCAACAAGGAAGACAATAATCAAAAACAAAACCAAGCTACTGGAAGAAAAAGCAAAAGAAAAACAGGAACAGACATACGCCAAAGCACTTGAAAAGACAATCAGACAGGAGGAAAAACAAGCAGAACGGGTGAAAAATACAGCACAAATTATGTCAGAGAGCAGCTTAGCTGCCTTGGTTATTATCTTAGATGCACATGTCGCTAATGTAATTACCCCAGGTTCGTATAACTCCCATATTAATAAAACATTAAAAAGGAATAACATACAACCTATTGAACTGGAAACTTACCCTGACTCTAAAGAACTCTTTAATAATGATCTGCTGGTACATACGATAAACGTAATACGCAAACTGAAAATGAGGTCGGAATCTGACACAAGTTCGGAATCACAAGATTCGCATGTATAGGACGAAGATGTGGAGGAGATGGAGGAGGAAGTGATGGAGGCAAGTGGAGGACGAGAGGAGGTGCAAGAATTAGCAGTGAAACCTAAATTAGTACAAAAGCTCCGGAACTGAAGCCAAAGCTCAAAAGATTGCCACAACGACAACCAAAACCAGTTGAACAGGTAGCTATTCGACTGGCATCTAGATATGATATTACAATTTATGCAATTGATGGTAATAAACGTGATTTATCAGAAGAAGAATTGTCACTAATGGTACTTCATCAACAGGCAAAATACCATTTAGGGCCAAAATGTACTCAATCACCGGATGTCGTAAAATATTTGTTTGAAAACTGTAAAATAAAAGAATTTAAAGAAACAATTGTATGGGTTGGAGAGCGGGAGTTCAAGAAGATTAGATCCAGCACCCAAAGAACGCCTGAAAGGACGGGAGATGGAAAGAAAATATGCAGAGAGAGACGATTTTCAAAATAATACAGCACAATGTATTGAGCTAGAAAATACATAAGACAGCTTTAATAAATATTTATTCTTAAATAGATCCAGATATAATATTACTAAATAGTCATGGTTGCAAAAATAATGAAAAAATAAAAATATATAATTACAACGTATATAAAACGAATACGCTCAACGAACCACATAGCGGAAGTGCAATAGCCATAAAAATGACACTTACATATAGAATTAATGAATCTTATTACAGTGATATGATCAGCGCAACAATACACACTAAATTAGGAAAAATAGAAATTGCAACAGCATATGTTTCGTTCAGAATAGGATACTTGCATTACCCAGATTTTTATTCATTATTTAACAAGAGTTATCCCGTATACTTCATCGGTGATCTTAATGCACGACACATCAGATTAGATTCATGCAACAACAATATAATGGGTGAGCAGCTTGTAACATTAATGGACAGAGGGCATATCATAAAAGACGGACCACGTTTTCCAACATACATAACTCATCGATCAAAAACATCACCTGACATCATTCTCACCTATACAAAAACATACCACAATACATATGCAGAAATAGGCCCAAACACACCTAGCGACCACTACCCCATTATTTATACTATCACTACACAACCTATACAAATTTCCATACGACCACGAAGAGCATTCGACAGAGCAGACTGGACTGGCTATAAAGACGATTTGAAGGATTTCCCTGTGCTTGACTTACAAGCAACTACTCCAAACCAATTAGACGAACACGTACAAGAATGGACCACACAAATTCAGACAGCTAGCAGTAACAGAATTCCCTTAGTCACACACCGCACTTTACTACATGGTTTAAGATCTTATAAAATAACTACATTAACAAGGGTTCACGACGACTTATTTAAAGAAATTCAGGAGTGTGAAAGAATGAGACAACTTAATAAACTAAGGCAGGAGATAGTGGAAGAGTACAGGGAAAGAAAGAAAGAAGCCTGGGATAAGTTAATAAGTAAACTTGATACAGAAAAGAATGACTGTGATTTCTGAAAAACAATTAAACGAATAACGGGGCAAAATACTGAAAAAGAGCAAAGATTCCTAGTGAATGACCAAAATCAAGAAGTGTACAAAGACAAAGGTAAAGAACAACTTTTTTGTCACTACTGGAGTGGCATATTTCAGAAACATACGGATGAAGAGGACGAGTTTGACAGGTATAATCATATGAGAGTACACCAATACATGGAGAATAAAGAACTACAATTAATACATTATGACGCAAATGATTTTAATAGACTGAGACGGCAGACATCATTATTAACAATGGAAGAAATGAAAAGATATATTATAAATTTGAAACATAAAGCAGCAGGAGAAGATCATATAACAAAACACTAACTTATTATTTTACCAAAAAATATGGTTACCAACCTAATTTCAATCATGAATGCAATCCTGTCGTTGGGATATTTTCCTCAACGATGGAGAACTTCTATAATGATTTTCTTACCAAAACCTTACAAGTCACCTACCCAACATGTAAATTACAGACCTATATCTTTACTAAGCATTTCCGGAAAAATCTTAGAAAGAGTTGTTAATACAAAGCTTACTGACTATTTGGAGAAACATAATATTCAAAATAATCACCAGCACGGGTTTAGAAGTGCAGGGGGACAAATACAGCAGTAGCATTAATGTATGAAACAATAGTGGTCAAACACGCAAATAAAGAAAGAATTAACATAATACTTCGGGATATTAGTAGGGCATTTGACCGAGTGTGGCACTTAAGACTTAAATATAAATTACTCATCAACAATATCCCAGACTATTTGGTCCGCATTATAAATAGTTATTTTACAAATAGGACTGCAAAAATTAGAATAAACAACTATATAGGACCCAGTTTTGAAATAGGTAGTGGGGTACCCCAAAGCAGATGCCTTAGCCCAACACTGTTTACATTTTATACACATGACTTACCAGATCCCATACGAAACAACATTAATACAGTGTATGCAGATGACATTACCCAGATTATCTCGGAAATAGGTACTGAAGGCAGAGTGAGAAGGACAACAGAACAAGAAATAAAAAATATTAATGTTTTTGAAGATAAATGGAAAATCAAAACCAATCAAACTAAATTCCAAATAATACCTTTACTAAAGAAAAAGAATGAGCCTATAAGGATTGGAAACACTACTTATAGTTACGATAAAACAGGGAAAATGCTTGGGGTTCTTATCAACACTCAAGGGTTTTCTATTCATGCTCGACAAAGAATTAAACTAGCGAGGTATAAATTAAGAACTTTATACAGATTAAAAGATTTAAACAGTAACAATAAAAGAAAGTTATATAATACCTATGTAAAATCAGTATTAACCTACCCTGCCATTCCACTCCACATAGCCCCAAAAACAACATTGCGCAGTTTGCAAACAGTACAAAATGCCGTCTCTCGATTTATATGAGGAATTAGGAAAATCGATAAAGTACTATCAAAAGATATCCAACGACTGACTGGCATTACACCAATTAACATATTTCTACATAATCAATCAAAAAATATATGGGAAAAAGTAAACAGATTTATCGACACACGGACAGAAAATATGATCGATTTAGGTGACAATCCAACCAGAAAACTATTCCCCTCTAGCAGAACAACAGCACACGGAACAGTTCCACAGGCTATAATATAAACACACTTGTCCTCCGTGCCGGAATCGGTCTTCTCTGCTGGGCCGGCCGGGGCGGAGGAAACAACACACACACACATCATAAACTACATATTAGGAACAATAAACTTTAGAGACAAAAGCTTGACAGCAAACTGAGCAATGCACTACATAATCAACAGATACACTTCAGACTTAGCTGGTAGTGTCGGCTCTTCTTTTTCATTTTTCCTCTTCTCTCATCTTCTTCCTTTATCTTATTTCCACTTCTCGATCTGTCTTCTCCTACTATATTCTACCCCCCTCCGCTTTAAGGCTTTCCAATCACCCCAGCGTCACAGACTGTTTAACGAGCGCTTCCAAAGTCAACATCTCCACAATATTTATCATCCTCTCAAGAACTCAACTCACCGCCAACAACAGAGAAAAGGAAGAATAAATCAGCCATCCTGTCTGCGGACAGGATGGGGCTCATACCACCCACGCACTAATAAGAAGTGTACGCGTTACAACTCTTCATGTCTCGGACTCTGCCGGCAAGATGTCAGTACGCCAGTACTCAACGTCAAGACGTCCGCAACGAAGAACAAAGAACTAATATCATCTTCAAATGTCTAAATACAAACTCTTAAATTCATCCTGCCTTTAATTGCCTTTTCTCCTATTGGGTTTCTCGACGGTCCCTTACTCTCTCAGGCGCTCACTCCGAGTAAGATAAAGACATTCAATGTCTGCTCGGAGATAAGCGATGTCTGAAAGTTGGGAATGAAGAGTGATATTAGATCACTATAGATTTCAATGTTTTTGAATTTATGAATGCGTCAGTTAAATAACTGAAACTCTAACATAAAAAGCCTTTTCAATTATTTGATTCTCTTCTCAGGTGTTGGGGGCAGCAACGGTGCACACTGGCAGCACGACCGTCGCTTCGTGATACGTAACCTCCGCAACCTCGGTGAGAATCATGCAGTCGGTTCTTCAAATCTGAGGAAATGATAGACAGTCAGTCAATTTTTAAAGGAAAGTGTATTGTACTGAATGCCGAGGGTGTTCGATCATGCAAAAACGAATCCAACGTTTTGATTAAAAAAAATTGCTGATGCTCAATAACTATTTATCAGTAAATAGCTTTCAATCCTCAGGCATGGGCAAAAGCTACCTGGAGGAAGCCATCCACATCGAAGCCAAGGCGCTGGTTGAAGACCTCAAGAAGTACAACGGTGAAGCCATCAACTACCCCGCTAGCTTCCGCACGGTGGCGCTTAACATCATCTGGCAGATGGTTGCTAGTGAGTCTTTTCATACCCAAATTTTAGTTAGTCACTTGAAGCGTCAAACTATCTACTTTCCACCCAACTGTTCTCCACCAGATGTGCGTGAGCTGTTCCACAACACATGTAGACGGTAGGGTTAAATACGAGATTCTTCAATTGAAATCTTGACTTCCTGAGTTATTTTCCTCCTCTCGAAAGAGTTATCTTACTAATTCCAACACTGATCAAAATAGCTTCGATAATGCCGTGATTATGTGTTGTCAACATCAGACGTTGTTTTCACATAAAACAGAATTCACACTCTGAAGATTGTGGTGAAATGACGTTGTTTCTGAGGTAACGAAGATTTGTCACTAAAATCTTCCTATTATCACCAGGGTGATGTTAAGCTCAGGTTAAAGATGCATTTAATACTAGTCACATAATTCTAGGAATGCCATTCGTTCCTTTCTATAATATTGTATTTCTTCCGATCCACAAAATTAATTGATTTCTAATTTTTCCTCCTGAGTGTTTACTTCTAATTTACTACGGTACAACTTTTGGAGGACAGGTTTTTGTTTTCAGGTACTCGATATGACCTGTGCTCCAGCGAAGTTGAGGCTATCTACCGCCTCACCAATGAGTTTCAGAAAAATTTCTCCATATTGCCGTTCCTGCCGATATTCATTCCTTCGCTGAACAAGCTGCCTAAGTGGATCAAGGACGTTGTGTTCAAAGTAAACTTGTTCGATCAGTTTTTGGAAGAAATGCGGTCTGTTGTGGAGGTAAGCGTTGGTCTTCCTTCTCCAGTTTATGTTCAGTTGGAAATAGAGTCGTGGCAGTGCTTGCTCGGGTGATGAATACATTGCAATAATCAAAATGCTCCGTAGGTGGACATCTGGGGTACTACGCCACACGTGCATTTTTTTCAAACCAAAAGTTAAAAATATTATGTAGATTGTGATTGATATGTTAAGTTAACTCCTAGAAAATAAACGTGAATAAATAATTTTCATTATTTTATACCGAATGCAAGCAGGATTGTTCAAAAACTAGGCCACGAATGCTTATGTCCAGTCTTAATAAATGATTTGGCATTGTCATTCGTTGCCAATAACTTTCTAATTCTATGATGTAAATGACATTGTAGCCCATGATTCTTGTGAGTGTTTGAGCGTCTGCAGAAAATGAGTGTAAACAGGTTCATAGTTATGTAAGACTGATAAAGAAATTTATATGGCTCGTCACGTAAACATATATGCCACTGTAAATGATGTCTCAAACTTACTTCATTACAGAAAACTGTGGACAAACACCTGGAGAACTACGACCCAGACAACCCCAGGGACCTCATCGACAACTACATCAAAGGCATGAAGGAGAGCGAGGGTGACAAGGATTCCTTCTTCAGGAGAGGAGGTGGGTGAATGGATACAGGACGAGTTGAGGTACCATAATAAACTTACTTATACCAAACTATTGTATCACACGAGCTCGTTACGTGTCACCGTAGAAACTTAGTTATGTGTACGTAGGAATCAAAAATAGGAACAGGGGAGGCTGTTTTCTACCCAAATGTGGACAGGGTTGTCAAACATCAGAATCTGCAGTTAAAATTCCAGGTCATTTTTTCAATTTCTTAATATATAGATGGTTCCTAATTGATCTAAGCGAGCATTTTTTACTTCAAAGATCGAGTGACTGTCTATCTTTGTTGGTGACTTGAGGATCCGACAGCATGTTTGTCACTAAGGTTGTAAATATTGTGCAGAGTGGGGTTTTGAAGTTAGATATCATATCTTCTATTTTTCTTCTATGAAGAGATATCAGTTATTATTGGAGAATTAAATCCTGTACTTCAGACTATAAAAAGTGTTTTCCAGTTCTAGAATGATGAGAAGACGGTTTACAAAAATAAATAATCTATCCTACATAAAATCCAACCTGTTTTTTTATTTCAAAATATATTTTGTGTGATCCTCTCTGCTAAATTAGACAGGTTGGGGGAATTAATTTGAAACAAGGCATTACTATGGAGCAGAAGTAAAGTCTTTATCTTAGGCTAAGTATTGTTTCTCAATGGAATGGGAATCCATGTATTGTAGGTATTGTATTGTGGAAATCAAAGGGTCACGATTAACATAAAACTAGATAGTTCCATTGAAAATTTTACGGTTTAGATTTGACTAATTTGAAATGATTATAAAGACATATGTGCTAAAGATTTACGAGGAATTATTGTGTTTCAAATGAATATTTCTCGTGAATCTATACAGAACCTCCATTTTGTATCATATTTATTGATACGCTGACCTAGATAGTACTCGTAGAAATTTCACGGTTTCAAAGTAAGAAAATTAAGGATCTATGAAATAAAATACATTTATCAGCTGTACCCGTGGTACTATCACAACCTGAATATTTTTCATCTACATCCTACTTTATATTATTACACAGTTTTTTGTTTGCATGGTTTCTCATTTGCTTCCTCGCTCTGTCTCTCTGTCATCCTCTTAAGAATTTAAATAGAAGAAAATTCGTCTACTGAATATGAAGATTAGATATCATGAAATTTCATCCCTTAACTACGATGGCAAATATAGTTTCTGGAATGTATACCAAAAAGTCAAAAAACTGCATTAGAGCTTTCGAACCTATCTTACATCAGCTATTTCGCATATTTTTCCAGCTGAATTTCTTCGTAGCTGTTGAAACTTTGCGCGGAGTAGAGGCCAAATACTCCGAGTAGAGGCCCTTGGTTCAGTCACTGTAGGTAGTTTCGATACGGAACACAGTGCTGGGTTATTGCAATTTTTTGTTCCTCTGCAAGATAGAGAAAACATTCGTTTGAAAGGTAACATAGATGCAGTCTTCGTCTACTTAATGACTGCATGTTTCTACTTCAACCTATGCTCCTGGACCAGCACTTTACATCGACTGCTGAAACACTGAAAACTTAAAAATGAATTTTATTTCATAGATCTTTAGGTTTATCTCTTTTAAACCGTGGAATTTTCACGAGTACTATCTAGGTCATTTATATCGGTGGATAGATACAAAATGGAAGTTCTGTATATACCCATGAAAAATATTCATTTAAAACAGATTAATTCGTCGTAAATTTTGAATAAATCCGTTTTTTTAATATTTTATATTAGTCAAAGCTAATCAAACTAATAACGAATCTGTGGATCGAAAAATCTTTAATTTTATTACCTATAATTTGTGGAATTTCCACAGGATCTGTCTAGTGAATATATACTGAGGTTTCCTTTTGTATCTTGGAAACCGATAATGTGGTCGTGTAGGAAAATGAGGCCAAGAACGGGAACAAATGGCGTATTCTATAGGAATACGGCACTTTTGGTACCCACAGTACAATGCTTATGATACATTTATACCCGTTCTGATTTCAGTTCAATAATTTTTCCAGTAATAGATGGGAATTAATGGGACAGACACGTGTAGATAGAGAGAGAGATTGAGTATACTGTGTATTACAGATATAAGTAAATACGCAATTTTTTCCGTTATTGGCCATCTATCTCCTCAATATGGAAACTCCTTCACAAAGTCCGCGACGGGTTCACTTGAGTGTATTTATGTATTGTTATTCTAACTCTTCAGTATCCCTGCTGCTACTTGTTCTCATTTCGAAAAGTGTTTGCTTATTTAATTTTAAAGGGTAGTTGGATAAATTAAATTAAATTGAGCTTCATATTATCAAACATAATTTAAAAATCAGCCTCCCATTGCTCCAACTCCCATAAAGCAAGCATAAGTAAATGACACAGTAGACTGTGACGATTGTTATACTCTTACCTACAACCATGTGGTACGTAAAAACATCACGCTGCACATGTAATTTCAAGGCAACATCTTGTACAACAGCTTTGTACCAGATCATCTCTGACCTGTTCGAAGCGGGTTCTGACACGGTCAACAACATGCTCAAGTGGGTTGCTTTCCTGCTGGCACGGTATCCTGACTACAGCAGGAGGATGCAGGAGCAAATAGATGAAGTGGTGTCCAGGGACCGCATGGTGTCACTCGATGACAAGCCAAGGTACTTGTACAATAAAGTATTGATTGATTGATGATGTTGATGAAAAGTTTGGTGAAAAACAGACGAAGTGAATGGTTTGGGAGATGAGAGGAGCAATTCTTGTAAAAAGTTTCTTAAAAGTTTCATTGGTGGAGGTGCAAGACATTAGTGAATGCACATCGGATGAATTCAAATGGAAATCATTTAGGACACTTGGAAGATTAAATTCCATCATAAAATATGCGCAACATCCCATAACATTGGGGAAAACAATTTCCAATCACCACTCATATTTTGAGTTTTCTCCATTGTTTCCCTATCCATGAGCGAATATTTACTCTCTTTCCTCATCGATTTTACGGTCAGACACTCATATATAGATATTGTGACTCACTCAAGCAAGGGGTGTTCTAGTGAATTATCCTCTTTGTCACATGAATGTTGATTAAAATTATTGTTTTTGCTTTAAATACGTTTCGTAAGAGTGAAAACTGTGTGATTAGCCTATCGATTTAGAGCAGAACTGCAAAGACTTGTGTGTATTTTGACGAAGAACTGTAAAAACTAGTGAACATTTCAGTAAATAATTGTAACACTAGCATGCATTTCAAAGAAGAACTGTGAACACTAGTGCAGATTTTAATCATCGTTCGTGATTAAATGTAAATAATCTCAAAATGAACTCTACCCCACGGACAATCATTGCTAAGGCAAAATCAATTTTGAATGAAGACTCGTTATCAAACACAGTTGTTAGAAAAATACGAAATTATTTGATAAACTCAATCTTCTCAGTTAGTGTTTCGTTTATGTGACCCCCAAAATATTTGAAACCCTGTTCAAGCGTAACTACAGATAAAATTTTCCTCACGTTCAGACTGCCACTGGTGGAAGCGTTCACAGTCGAGGCGTTACGTTACTCTTCTCTGATAGTTACGAATGTTCATAGAGTGGCCACACGCGACACCACGATCCATGGGTATTTTATCCCTAAGGTATGTATTTAGGAGCATTGCATTCCTAATGTATGGACATGGGGCACTGCATTCCTGAGATATGGACTTTGGGGCACTGCATGCATAAAGTATGGACTTTGAATATCAACTGTAACGACTTTAGTTTTGAAGTTGAAGTTTTTTGTTTTCATCAAATACAAACAATATATATTATTATTTGGATATAATGTTCGCTTCCCATACTTTTTTCATGGTGGTTTTACAGTCAATTTTGTGAATAAAGTTTCTATAACAGAAGTCTCAGATGTAGTAAATCATGTCACGTTGATAGTTGCAAGAGCACCGATTACATCTGTCATGTTATAACATAGAATGTTAGTTTAGTTCAAAAATTAACATTACGTACATGTCTCGTTTTGTTCGAGAGTTAAACTCTAATTATTCATCTAGAAGTTTAGGCGATCAATAAATCCTTTGGTCTAGGGTACCGCTGTGTCTGTAGTAAATTACTCCATCCACCACGACCCGCGGTACTGGGACGACCCACACAAGTTCTACCCTGAGAGATTCTTGGATGAAAGTGGCACTAAGTACACTGCTCCTAAGCAGGGCTTCTTCGTTTTTGGATCAGGTGAGTTTGAAAGTGAAGAATATCATTTCGTAGGTTAACTTTGAAAAGTGTTAACCAAACCAAAGTATTTCCAATTTTCTAGGTGACATTGATGTAAAGTGTGCCCTAGTAATTGCAAGGTGTGGTAAGCTTTTGTGTATTATTGCCTGTCTTAGCAGACGTACATATTTTTTTCTAAGATTAGATTAGAGGTCGTAAAAGATTAGATTATGAAGTTTTATAAAGTTGAAAGCTGCAACCTAAGTAGGAGCACGTGAGTTACACAGCTTTTATAGCTTCAACTTGAAAAAGTTGAATGGTCATTTCTATGTATAAATGCTCGTTGAGTTCCATCACCCAACTGCTACAACACACAGCCGAAGTCACCCTCGGAAGATTCAGACGGAACCGTTTCGATAGCTTTAATTCAGTTAATAATGCTGCATGTTACTTAAGCCTGGTCTCAAATTTAAGCTTGGTGTCTACTCCAAGTACCATGAATGTAAAAAGCTTGCAAGGGAGATCTCTGTTATAGATACGATAATATTTTTCTGTCACTCCTACACTGGAAATGTACCATGTCTCGTACGACCATGAACGACCTCCAGCTTGAAATTATTTTCATACTGTTTCTTCTGCAGCAGTTTCTGTTTTGAACTTCCTTATTTTTCTTGAATTAAATACAGGAACAGAGAAACTTATATGTTTCAGGTCGTCGTCAGTGTGTCGGGGAGCTGCTGGCCCGCATGGAGCTGTTCCTCTTCACGGCTGGCATTATCCAAAACTTCGACGTCATGCCGGTAGAAGGCGTTGACTTGGCGAAACAAGAATTTTCAAGCTTAGGACGGGTCCGCTTACCTCTGGATCAGAAATTAATCTATACCACCAGAAAGTGAGGCCCTAGTAGGAACCCACGCGGGAAATATTGCGTTAAGAAGTGCATATAATCATAAGAGAGGTAAATAATTCATAATAAGCAGGTAAATCTCTCGCAAAAAAGCACGATATCAAGGGCATGATTTCATGTTAAATAAATGGAGATTTCGGTGCGTTGCGTGTTTAATTCATGTTCAGTAGTTGGTAATTTTGGTGTGTTATAAATGGACTTCATGTTCAACAGTTGGTCAGCTAACACTTCACACAATTGACAGAATTTGTCCGTTTCACAACTCATGACAATCATAATTCATTGTTGTACAACTAACCCATCCCTGATATTTTGAGAAAACTCATCTGATATTTTCATTGGCCAAATTAATGCTGGAAAGAAGCCGCTAAATATTGCAAACGCACATACTGTATGTAGTCTACAAGAGTGTTAACGCACTCACTGCATGGAGCATACAGAAATGTTGAAATACAGAAGTGTTAAAAACACACTGTAGAGTATGCAGAAGTTTTAACACACACAGTTTGGAATATACAGGAGTGCCAACTATACACTGTATTCAGTAAACAGAAGTGATAACACAAACACAGTGCATGGAGCATACAGAAGTGTTAACACACATTCAATGCATCATGCATACAGGAGTTTCGTTAATGCACTCAACGTTCATCAATCAATTTTATTATTGTGGTATCTTTATGTGGGACACATAATTTATGTATTAAGTGAAACAATATTAACAAATTATAGTCTACGTTAGATGGAGAGTGGATAGAATATCTACTCTGGACTGGGGAGTAGGTGGAACATCTACCCTGGACTGGAGCATAGGTGGAACATCTATCCTGGACTAGAAAGCAGGGGAGAGTTGCTGGAGAGAACAGTTAATATCACAATAAATAATAACTTGAGTCTTCGAAAAGTTTTATGAATTTTGTTACTTTCCTTATACGACTAGTTTCTTTATAAAATACCATATGTGTTTGTGATAGTGTGATTGTGTTTGTGCTATGACAGTGTGTTTATGTTTGTGCTGTGAACAATCTCTTTGTGTTTGTGCTGTGATAGTGTATGTGTGCTGTGACAGAGTGTTTATGTTGTGACGGTGTGTTTGCGCTGTGACCGTGTATATGTGCTTGTGCTGTGACAGAGTGTTTGCGCTGTATCAGCATGTTTTTACTGTCACAGTACGTGTGTGAGTATGTGTGCGGTGACAATGTGTTTGTGTTGTTACAGTGTGTTTGTGTTTGTGTTGTGGTAGTGTGTCTGTGTTTGCACTAGGACAGTGTGTTGGTGTAGCTCATGAGGAAGATCGTACCACCAGACCAACATTCACTAGGCAGGCAACACAGGACATAGCATGCGAACACTCACCCATATGATGGTGCAGTTACCTCTGGTCACTGTGTCACGGCAGTGATACAGCTGGCAACGGTATAACTGTCATTGGTATAGCTGAAAACGGTACAGCTGGCAACGGTACAGCTGGGAACGGTAGAGCTGGCAACGATACAGCTGGCGACGGTAGAACTGACAACGAGACAGCTGGCGACGGTAGAGCTGGTAAAGATACAGCTGGGGACGGTTCAACTGGAATCGGTACAGCTGGGAACGGTACAGCTGGCAACGGTACAACTGAGAACGGTATAGCATGGACTAGTACAGCTGGGAACGGGTCAGCTGAGAATGGTACGACAGGGAATAATACAGCTTGGAACGGTACAGCTGGCAACGGTACAGCTGGGAACGGTACAGCTGGGAATGGTACAGCGGGGAACGGTACAGCTGGGAATGCTAAATCTGGGTACGGTACAGCTGAAAATGGTACAATTGTTAATGTTATGATAACGAGATAATGGACGTATAACGTGATTGTGGACTATAATGGTAGAGGAGATTTTTAATGAAATCCGCAGTTCAAGTTTTCCTACATATGAGAATTAATAATTCTTCTGATTATGAAGCTGATCATCCATAGGATCATAAAGATTAAAAAATGATTATCCCTAAGATCACAAAGAGGAGGTGATTATCCTCACGATCGTAATGAGGAGGTGATCATCCTCATGATCATCAATAGAAGGTGATCATCGTCTTGATTATTAAGAAGAGAAGATGATCATTCTTATGATAACAAGGAGGAGATGATCATCTTCCTGATCATAAACAGAAAAATGTGATCATCCATTTGATCACAGAGAGAAGGTGATCATCCTTATGATCATAAAAATGAAAATGTGACCATTATCATGATCATAAACCGGAGAAATTGATCATCCTTATGATCATGAAGAGGTGAAAGTGATCATTTTCATGATCATACACTGTCACAGTCCGACTTACATATAAAAATTTTTATTTTGTTCGTGAATTTTGTCACTGTTTGAAATGAAATCTGATTTAATTTCATTTGATTGATTCAATTTCCTTAAATTAAGTAATTTAATTCAATTTCATTGCTGCATATGGATTCTGATTTATTTTAAAACAGTAAAAAGACTTAATTCAGGACATAAGTTTTTGGACTATCCATGGAATTCAGATTTTATTTCAATGAATAAAAAAGTTTTTGTAATTAATAGGTTTTTTATTTACAAAGAACAGTTTGAAAAAATTCTAAGAAAATCAATCCCATTTCAATCAATAAAAGGACTTTATTTAGGAAATCAGTCTCAAAATATCTTTCAAGAGGACACAATTTCTGAACCTTATCTCGGTAATGTAGAGTGGGGACTTCGGGCTCTCCAGTGGCTCCAGCACTAAAGCGGCGATGTTCAGTTGCTACTGGGTACTTTACTTTAAATTTAGGACCAACTGTAGCTGAAGCTTTAGTTATGGCCTTTAATTCCTTCTACGACACATATATACAACCTGGTGGCGTCATAGAATTTCCGTCTGCTCAGGGTCATTTGATGAGCCGCTTCCTCCGTCTTGCAGAGGCTCACCAACTTAACCCTTTAACAGCTAACTTATTTCTCCATTGAACAAAACATGACATAAACTACCACTTATCTTTACTTATTCTCTATAAAGTTTTGCCCAACTTTAAAATAAAAATTTAGAACATAAGATTAAAGTGAAGGATTTCTAATGGACATCATAGAAGACACTGGTCGTTATAGGTTTCATGAACTACAGTACCATCCATAATTACGGTACAAGTAATTAAACTTTCATCTCTGGCAAACTAGTACATCAACTTCCCTGAAATTTCAAGTGAATGTAAAAATAACGTAACTAAACTATTTTGCCAATTTTCAAGTTACTTGAAATAGTACAATGAAAGTTATCATGATTTTATCAAGTACAGATGTCCAAAATTAAGGAACAAAATAACGTTTATAACTAAGAATGATCACAAAACAGAAGATTTTCGACCTTTGTTTTCAATCACAATAGCACATCTACGCCCGCAGGATTTTAACAAACCTTGACACTCGGCAACTGTAATCTTGGCCCATTCCTCTTGTTCAGGCACAAACCGTCAACGATTGCTGGATTTCTTGCCATAACATTTTGTCCTACAGTCTTCCACATGTTTTCTATTGGACTCATATCTGAACTCTGAACAGGCTAGTTCATAACCTCTACTCCTAGATCGTTTTGTTAATTCATAACCACCTTTGCCTCGTGGCAGGGAGCATTATCCTGCATAATATAGGATTCTCAATGCTAGAATTCTGTAACACTAATACAACATGTTGATATTATACATTCTTCTACTCAGCGGCATTAACTTTAATGTTTAAACGTACAAGGGTTGATGTGCCCAGGCCTGATATACCGAATACCATCACACTACCCCCACCAAACTTTAGAATTTTCTTTATACAGTTTTAATTTATACTTTCATCAATTCTTCTTACAGACTGTTTACCATCACTGCCAATTACAATAAATTTAGATTCATCACTTAAAAATACTTTTTGCCAATCGCCTTCTGAGCAAATGACATGCTTCTTTGAAAATGCCAATCTTGCTGTCTTGTTCGTTTTACTTGTCAGCGTTTTTTCCGAAAAGATTTTGCACTAAGATCTATTTCATGCAATCGTCTGGACACAGTTTGTCGTGAAACATTTGTGTCACCTTCAATAATTATTTGGCGAGAAATTTTATCATCAGTCAGAAAACGTTATTTTCGTGCTAGGCGTTGCATACCTCTGTCCTTTCTTCGTGTAGTTTTCCTTGGTCCACCCGGCTTTCTTGTATTAGTTAGCCTACAAGTTTCATTAGAGAATCTCAGAATTCAATTCGGAACACTTTTAGAATGCTTCATCAGCTTATCAATTTGTTCAGTTGTCTGATTTTTGCTGCGTAATATAAAAATTTTTGATTTAACAGTTGCATCAACTTTCATCCGTTTGACCATGATTAAAATTGCTGCAGTGATGTTAGGTGATGTTTATCTTCATTATTGCTGTCTATACTCGCAGGAAAACTGCTCTTTTTACCGTTTTAACACATATTTGTTATGATGTTTCTTAATTTTGGACACATGAAATTATTGAAATCATCAATAATTTACATTTCATTATGATATTCAAAGAAACCTGGAAATTTACATAATAGTTCAGTTAGGTTATGTCTACATTCAGTTGAAATTTTAGAAAATTGATTGTCTAGTTTGTAAGATTTGAAGGTTTAATTTCTTGTTCCCTAATTACAGACGGTACTGTATATCAACTTCGGAGCCTGTTTCCCAGATGAAATTAGGCCTAGCTGGTTAAACTAGCTCTGATGGCAAACTTGTTAACGCTGTAGTGTATTGGTTTTTAACCTGGGGTCTTGGTACCCCCTGGGGTTACCAAACGCCGTCGCAGAGGGTACCATACCGTGGTGAAGCATACGTGTGTTTTATCGTCTTGAGAAGTGTCACTGTGTGTCTCACTCCATTGGGTGTCATGTGTCTCATCAGTGTGTCGGGACACATAGGGCGCACAGGCCGGACCGGGCGAGGAACCAACCACTGTGTAAACAAACTATTAGTCGAACAGCGGAGGACTGAGAAATATACTTAGCTGTACGAGTACTTGTAAGCACAAAAGTGCGTTTTACGTTATGGAGCGTGAGAGACTCTGCACTGAAAATTAGAAATGAATAACAAAAGAAAAAAAGGGTAAGCTTGTATAAAGCAGCCATGAAGCGACCGAGAGAGGACTTGGAGCTCCAGGGTTGCGAGGGAGAGGTGTAACCCATTGAGATGCAAGGGGTGAACTCGTACGCCCTAAGTGGTTTAGGTAGGATAAGGGCTAGTTTGATTAAAGGGGAAATGAATTAATTATCACACTGATGATGGGCGGTAGATCTTACACGTGCACCTACCCGTGTACGTTAAAGAAATATTTAATTGCGTTACATCAAGCTATGGGGAGAGAAATAGTGATATCATTAAGGTGTCATTGTGCGTGGTAATTTGTTATGTTCTCGTCACCAGTGTCGTCATCAGTGTAATGGCAAATACTAAAGTTAATACTATGTCATAATAGATGAGTTTTAGAGATGGGATAAAAGATCGTACTTTGATGTGAACGTTTCATTGATTTCAATTGTTCTGTGTGCACCTGACTATTCAGATGTTAAGAATGCGAATTATCTGTTAACAGTTGATCTGTTTAAAAGGATGTTGTATTTGTGGTTCATCTGTCAAAAATTGGTAGATTGCTAGCATTTCCCATTCCGTAATTATTAGAATAACATATGTCAGATTTCCTGAATGTGTTTATTATCCTCCTCACACTGCCAATTAAAAAACTGGGCGCCTTATAAACATTTCAAATATGTGAAAGATTTGAGTCCTTCCAAGGACGATTATATCATGTTTTCTTTTATTCAATTAATTGTGTCATTTACAAGTATTAATTGAAATATAACAGAAGGATAGCATGCAGAAAAATCATGCATTAAAACCAAGATTACGCAGAGTATGAGAGAGAAAAGAACTCATCGTCAATCAATCATTTTACAATTAAAAGTAGGCTAAGGATTTATATTTCTATATTTAATCAATTAACAATAAAAAGATGGACATACATTTGTCATGAGAGAATTAAGACATATTCATAGGTTTGCATATTCCAGGCAATGTATGAAGTATATGTATGAGGAGTGTTCGCTGTTGTGATACTCTCTAGCTGAAGGTATCAAGTGTTGAGAGGTTAACCAAAAGGCAAATTCGTTGGGAAGGGAAACAAACGAGCGCCTGCACTTGAGAAGGTTCGAAGTGTTGAATTACGTTAGAGGTGTGAAACTATAGAGACCGCTACGTAGTACCCGCAGTGCAGACAAAGGGCCTACACTTGAAAAGGTCGGGCTGTTGTGTTTGTAGCAAAAAGAAACGTCAGCGAGAAGAAATTTATGGCTAAGCATCGTGTGACTCAAGAAGCACGCAGTCGTGAGACGCTGAAGGTGATTAAAAAGTGGTCGGGGTATATCACAAAGGTTAGAAACCTATTGAAACCATTGGACAAATAGGGAAATTAGAAAAACGCACTTGAGAGGAGCAAGGCTCATATAAAAGCGGTAGTAGGAGTAGATGAGGGGACTTGGACTTGGGAACTAGATCTAATCGACGATGTAGGGTGTTGGGAACACACATCTAAGTCTAGGCCCCTAGGGCATATAGGAAATAAGGGGGGCACCGTGATAAGAGGGAAAATTAGCGGCTTCTTTAAGGTGTTAGATCGCGAGTGTTAACATTGTAACCTTTTATCAACAGCGAATCTCCAGCATAAGGGCAAGTTAATATTTTTATTGTCTATGTGATCGAGAGTAGCGGTAGGGTAAATTTTGTAATTTGATTTGAATGCCATTAATTAAACTAAATTGTTCCGTGTGCTCATTTAATTACTCAGCCATCAGGTATGTGATTAATCTGTAATGGTGCACTATTCAAATAGGATAACATGTGCGGTTCATAAATCAAAATGTGGTAGATGACTCACATTTCCCATCTCGTGAATTTTAGAATACCATGTATTAAATTTTCTGTGTGTATCATTACCCTCATCTTGCCATTGAAGAGAAGTACTGGGAATATCTTTTAACATATCATGTATTCTGAGGATTAGAGTCCCTCTAGTGAGATTACGTGTGTATGTTGTTGCATTTAAATGATTGTGTAAAAAAAACACGAAAAGCCACACCTCAACAACTCTAAAGCCCTACGGCAATAAAAGGTTTCCCCATATGTACTTTTTTTAATGGCAAATGAGAGGAAAATTGTATCGCCTATGTTTCTTGGAAGTTTTTTTCTTCCAGGGAGCAGCATTTGTGTTCATTTCTAGGGAGTTTTTTTCACTTCCAGGATACTGTGGAGCATTGTTGTGCATGCATTTGAATTTACGTTCATTATTTGACAAATTGCAGGTAACACAAAATTATATTTCCTGATTTCATGTTGAAGTTATTTGTGTTTTATGTAAGTCCATCGGAATTAAATTTTGCGGATAGAGTGTAAATCTCAGCATTTCAAAAAATAACGTGTGGGTTCATCATTAAATTCATGTGAAAGGGTAGAAGCCCACCATAATGTTGAAGCCCTTGGAGTTATGGGAGAACAAATTTCAAAATATTCTACAAATTTTATTGATGTTTTTCTGATAAATGCGAGGGGAGTTAATCATAGTTAAAAGAATTATTTTGCTTCATTGTTAAGTGAAAGGGGAATGAGTCGTGGTTGACATTTTGTTGCTTCAGTGATCAGTGATAGGGGAATTAGAATTTGAATCCATTTCATTTGTGTTGTATTTCGAAGTCGTTTGAAAAGGGGCAGGATGGTATTGGTATTGTAGATTAGAGGAAGTAATGTTCCATTTTATCATAATTTCTGCTAAGAGAGAAAGGGACAAGATTGCACTAGGCCGTGTGGAAATATCTTTGCCGTTAGAATAATTATTTGTGAGGGTCAAGCAAAATGTGGTAAGAAATTTTCTCAGTTGTACATTCTTCTAAATAATTTCCACAAATTGAAGGTGATCGAGATTCCGAAATGATTGAATGTATTAATCACATAGAGTAAAAAGTTTGAGTCCTTTAATTTACTAAGGTTACGAGGGTTTCACTCAATAGCAACGCATTTGTGGCAACATTATAAAGATTTTGAATTTAACAGTGATAGAATTCCGTGTTCATGTGAACACGAATAGCCAGATGATTAATGATTCGGCAATGATTTCGAATAAGAGTTCCATGTATTAACAACAAAATGATAAGTATTGGTGAATGTGGATGCACGGAAACTAGAAATTTTCTATGTGATAAAACGTGAATAGGTTCAACGTGTCAACTACATGAGGCAGGTGAATCAGAATGTCAACCCAGGATGTAATTGAGTATGTAAGGAGAGCTACAATTGAGAGGCACGGCAAAGTCACTGCCAACAGGTGTTTGTTTACGTGTAATGCTTAATTATTTTGTGATTGCAGACAGGTAAATTCTTGATATGTATTTGGTTCTTTAGAATTTAATAGGGTATTGAGTGATATTATTTTAAAATATTGTGTTTGTTCGTTTACCCATTATCGCATTTATTAATGTCGTGATTTTGTGATTAATTATTTAATACCGTCAAAGCAGAGAATCATTTCATCAATTCAAAACAGGCAGAATTAAACATGTATTAGACAGGTATAAGGGCAGTGGGGTAGTCCGTGAGAATATTTGTATTGTGTGTTGATTATGCGAGTCTTGAGATAAGTAAACTTGGCAGAAATGCAAAAGTTCCTTATCGTTTACTTGCTGATGAAGATTATGAAGAGAAATTTTCGATGTGAGCTAAACTTCATTTAACATTTCGCAGAAATGTCTTTCATTACATCAGATCTACTGTAATTTCGTAGTGAGTTGGAGTTGCCGCTTTGACTCGGCATTGCTGTGTGTGTAACGGATATCCCAAACCACACTGACCCGCCTGCAAAAATAAATATTGTATTGAAGGACAACCGTCCCAGTAACGAGACTTCTGCAGCTAAAAGCTGTTACTTAATATGTAAAATATGTAATGATTACCGTTGCTCACTTAAATATGTAAATGAAGTGTCAGAAATGATTATGTCTAGCTTAGGAGTATTATTATACATGTCCGCATGTATACCGCAATGATACATGTATCATTTTTTTGAACTGACATCGAATAATAATTATTTTGTGTGTTATATAGAGTTGCAGTCGAGATTTGACAGAGCCTATAGCAGAAGTTCTCATCCGTATTGCTGTATTCTCAATGTATGCACTATGCATTTCTTTCTGTGTATTTCTTTTCTGTTTTCTTGTGTGTCATATAGAATTACAGTCGAGATTTGACAGATCCTATAGCAGAAGTCTTCATCCGTATTGCTGTATTCTCAATGTCACACTGTGTATTTTCTTTCATGTGTATTTCTTGTGCATAATGATCGAGTTAAGTCTTAGCAAATGCAAAAGACGAAATTCGTGACTGTCATTGTGTACACCATGTATTTAATATTGTGGACGAGCATAATAACCCTTAGCTATACGGAAGGATTCTTATGAATTAAATCGTCAGAAAATATATTATTGTTGTCTTAGGTCGAGAACTTACGAAATCGAAAGACGAAAGTTTCTAGCTATGCCAGGAGATCAAGTATGTAACTGAACCCTAGAATCGTGAAACGAAATTGGTCATTAGGAATATTCACGTGCTCTTTTCTTCTGACTATTCATATAACATTCGAGGTTACTCAATTAATTATTTCTGCCTGATCACGAGCTTGGCTCTGATCATAAGGATATGACTATTTATCGTTGCCAATTGAACGTAAAGTATCAATAAAAGATGGAGGAAATCCCAGTAATGTTAAAAGAAAATATAATAATATTCAACCGTTGTCAATTGAACGCTTCAGTCGTCAATAAAAGAGGAATGATTCCCAACAATGTTGAAATAAAATGCAAAAGATGGATAAGATCCCAACAATAATAAAAGAAAATATTATACTATTCAACCATTGTCAATTGAACGCTTCAGTCGTCAATAAAAGAGGAATGATTCCCAACAATGTTGAAATAAAATGCAAAAGATGGATCAGATCCCAACAACATTAAAAGAAAATATTATACTATTCAACCATTGTGAATTGAACGCTTCAGTCGTCAATAAAAGAGGAATGATTCCCAACAATGTTGAAATAAAATGAAAAAGGACAAGATCCCTATAATATTAAAAGAAAATATTATGAAACCCAACAATGTTGGAAAATAACTATGTATGTTACCAATTTTGAAGATGAAATATCACTGCCGTGTTCTAACGATATAGGGAGCAAATATTATTACCATATGTACCAACAATGTCAACAAAAAAAAATAAGTTTTTAATGAAATTTTCTGTGCACTAACAATGACTATGCGCTGCACCGAGACTACAATAAAAATGTTCCAAGTGATTTACAATGTGCTTCGAAATCGAGTGGATGGAAGTCAAATGCGTAGTTACAATTGTGTAAATGTATTCAGTAGACATATAAATGTGTTAAATAGAGATGCGTTAGGATGTGTACACATGTATTTTGTCAAGTTAATATAGTAATGTTGTGTTAATTCGAATGTGTATTATGTAACGAACAAAGTGGAATGTAAGGATTGGAACGTGTGAGGTCCATAAACGAAGCGTATAACTTTGCATTACTGTGAATCAGGAAAGAGCAATTAATATTAACAGAATAAGGTGTGTACTAAAATAATAATTCTTTGTTATCTACGATATTACGGGAAAAATTTGACCTCGAAAGCTCAAAATTTTTTTCTTGGCGGGACGGCATGTGTCATGAGAGAGTTATGACATATTCATAGGTTTGCATATTCCAGACGATGTATGAAGTATATGTATGAGGAGTGTTCGCTGTTGTGATACTCTCTAGCTGAAGGTATCAAGTGTTGAGAGGTTAACCGAAAGGCAAATTCGTTGGGAAGGGAAACAAACGAGCGCCTGCACTTGAGAAGGTTCGAAGTGTTGAATTACGTTAGAGGTGTGAAACTATAGAGACCGCTACGTAGTATCCGCAGCGCAGACAAAGGGACTACACTTGAAAAGGTCGGGCTGTTATGTTTGTAGCAAAAAGAAACGTCAGCGAGAAGAAATTTTTGGCTAAGCATCGTGTGACTCAAGAAGCATGCAGTCGTGAGACGCTGAAGGTGATTGAAAAGTGGGCGGGTTATAACACAAACGTTAGAAACCTATTGAAACCATTGGACAAATAGGGAAATTAGAAAAACGCACTTGGGAGGAGCAAGGCTCATATAAAAGCGGTACTAGGGATAGATGGGGAGTTTTGGACTTGGGAACTAGATCTCATCGACGATGTAGGGTGTTGGGAACACACATCTAAGTCTAGGGCCCTAGGACATATGGGAAATAAGGGGGACACCGTGATAAGAGGGAAAATTAGCGGCTTCTTTAAGGTGTTAGATCGCGAGTGTTAGCATTGTAACCCATTATCAACAGCAAATCTATAGCATAAAGGCAAGTTAATATTTTTATTGTCTATGTGATCGAGAGTAGCGGTAGGGTAAATTTTGTAATTTGATTTGAATGCCATTAATTAAACTAAATTGTTCCGTGTGCTCATTTAATTACTCAGCCATCAGGTATGTGATTAATCTGTAATGGTGCACTATTCAAATAGGATATCATGTGCGGTTCATATATCAAAATGTGGTAGGTGACTCACATTTCCCATCTCTTGAATTTTAGAATACCATGTATCAAATTTTCTGTGTGTATCATTACCCTCATCTTGCCGTTGAAAAGAAGTACTGGGATTATCTTTTAACATATCATGTATTCAGAGGATTAGAGTCCCTCTAGTGCGATTACGTGTGTATGTTGTTGCAATAAATGAATTGTGTTAAATAACACGTATCACCACACACACATGTGCACACACACTCGTGCACACACGCCTATATAGTTTCAAAAGTTGCTGGACCTGTGGTGCCGTGGAAATATCTTAATTGTTTCAGTATGTTTTGCAGACGATCACAAAAAATGTAATTAATTTCGTAATATTTTAAAGTTAATTTTAAATCCATTTCAAGCCGATTGCTACTAAAAAAATGAAGCAACAACTTAACTCGTAGCTGCAACTTCAAATCGTAAATTTCGTTTAGAGAAAACCTTAGCCTACCATCAGTCCAAGTCGACATGCCCTGGCCATTTTGCGCTGGTGATTACTTATAAAAGGTCTTACCGCACCTGTTGTTGTTTCCGTCCTTCTCGCTGGTAAGTATGCTTACAATAATGATGCTTATTTTTCACAATGTGTTAGAGAGATTTGCGTTTCACTTAGCACCAGATATTCTTTGAATTAACTATTTTGATTAATGATTACTGATTAGACTAGAGGTTCCTATTTCAGAAGTTCAACGGTCCATCTAATTCCCCATTAAATAGCGTATGTTTTCGCTAACATTGTTTTTCTCTTCGTACATTATTTGACAACAAGGGGAGTTATTTGTTTACTTTCCGCAGTATTTGTATTGTATCCTTATTGTTTAGATTTAATTTTTGCCACTCACTCCGTAGTTCAAAATGCATTATTGTGGTCTTCCTTAGGTTTGCCTGACGCAATAATTCAACGTAGATTTTCTTTTATGACGAAGTTTTGAAGCCAAGTGTAATTGACAGCTTGGTTGTATTGCAAAATCTCATTCTAGTGTGGTCATGTTTTTATTCAAATGATTTAAATTGTGCTTGAAAGAGTTCTCGTCTTTTTTTTGTGTTACTCCAGTATAATTTATTATTCATGCGATAGGATATTTTTATTAACAACAACTGTGTAAAACAGCAAATATTGTTATCTAGTTCGTGCTACTCGTTTATTTACGTTAAAGTTTTCAAGTACACTGAAGATTGACAAGCCAATTTTGACACGGTTATCAAATTTTACGGTCTCGCGAGAGGAGCTGCATATCAGTATCTCAGTTCGTATCTCGTTTTAACAGCCAGTTAAATTAGGTACGATATTTTAATTATCTACTTGTTAGTTTCCTTCTAATGTTGTTTTGTAATATTGATTCATTTTGCTAGATTTTTTATTCATTTCGAGTTACTTATTGACCTTTATCTGGGCAGGTTTCAGTTGCAGTCATAGTCTCTATCTCTCCCCCTGTCACGGTCTCAATCTCTGCTCTGATTTTGATAAAGTTTATGAATAAATCTACAATCGGCAGAGATGATCGTATCTTTGCCCTTGAATCACCTCAAAAACGACAACTACGGAAAAGTTTACGTGCCCTAAAGACCTGCACCATGCGGTTGCCAGCAAGACTGGGCGATATGTGGTGCAGTCAAGGTTAGCCCAAGGTTGAACTGCAGTTGCCAGCGCTGCCATTTACTTGCTGGAAAACACTCAACAAAGCTCACTGACTGAAAATTGTTTCGTGTGTAGGAACGTTAAAAGGAAATAAGAAAGTTACTAATTTCTGCTTATCGTCCGCAAAATAGAAGAGGAGTTAGTTGTTTTAATTGTTTCATCAGAGACACCAAGGGAGTGAAGCAACACAATTTAATCAAGAGAATTTGTAATGGCCTATTTCAAACGATGGCAGCCGGCGTCTCTGGAGCACAGAAACAAGTTCTGTAGAGATTAGAGCCCAGAAGCTGTAAAACAGCTGACTGAGTAATGAAAATACAGCTAACAGGCGGGAAAATGAAAAATGTATACAACACAATCAGAGTCAAAGGGGAATGAATATTCAGGTAAGATATGAAATAAATTCAGTTGAAATAGCAGTGCAAGAAAACGATGATACTATATACAAGTCAGATGTAGCAAACAGCGCTATTGGTGAGATGTAGCAAGTAACGCTCTAGATGAAATGGAGCAAGGACCTCATTAAAGTTCACCTTTTAATTTCAAACTGATGTATTTTATTTATAGCCTGGGTGATGAAACCAGCTTACTAATTATGATAAATATAACAATGATAATAATAATAATAATGATAATAATAACAATAATAGTGAAAATAACTATATGTATAACGAAAATAATAATAATATGGTCGTAAGCCGACATTGATGTCGTAAGCTGGCTATAATTGAACAACTACAATTATGCTAAATTCAAACAGTTGAGCTGTTTCAGCAAACAAGGAAAGACCATGAGTGAGTGCAGTCCACACAGGGAATGAAAATAGGGAAAGGATTAAATGTAATTCGCCAAATGAGAAGAATTAAACATTGTCAAAGGATGTTACCTGCTGAATGATTTCGTTGGAAAAGTAGTGGATGTGTCATGTGGATGTGTATTGGAGCAAAAGCTCACACGATACATGGGTAGCAGCACGCAGCGCCACAGTGATGGGAAATAACGTAAACATTTTCAACGTTCAAAAGGGCTTGCAAACGCTGAGCATGCAATTAGACGAGTAGCTAGAAGTCGAAGTGATCAGTTAAACAAAAACGAGCAAATTAACGGGAGGCTCTTGGTGACTCTTCGAAAAGGACACAGGACAGAAAATTTTCTATGAGTGCTGGTCTGCCCTATAAGACGTTAAAGATGCTGAGAGTGAGGAGAATTTGAAGCTAAATTTCTGCATAGGGAGGTGCGTGACCTGTTTGTAGCCATGCAGGGTAAATTTTTGAAGCCTAGAAAATGGGTAGGACAAGTGTCAATTTGACTCAAAACAAATTAAGTTAAAACCATCATGCTAACGGGAGGCAGCAGATCTTACACGTACGCCAAGAAATGGACGTTGAAAAAATTCATATTTGTGTATTGTTGCTGCACCTGCATGGCTCATAGAGCAGGGAATACATGCCACAGCGTAGATAGGAAAAGCAATCACTTTTGGAAAATACGACTAAGTTTAATTGGTGTCGTAATGGAGAGAACACAACGAGTTTTGTTTGTAGGTGTCATTTTGGAGTGTTATATTTTCATATTCTCGCCACCATTATCGAAATTCCAGTGTATATGTCAGGTACTAAGGTTGATGTTGTAGTGGCTTAGTCACCCCTTAACGCGACACAGCGTCTTCGTATTTTCTCCAGCAACTAGTGGCTTAGTCACACCTCAATGCAAATCTCCATGCACATCATTTCTAGTTTAGTTACCACTAGACTCTATCTAGTCATCCACAGTGTTCAGTAATTGTAAGTCATACCTATGTAACGTTTATCAATAAATGAGTTCCAACTCCTACTCGGTGTTTCAACCTTATACACTTGAGTAGAAGCTTATGTAAGACCGCTACCGTAGTAGGCTATAACTGGAGATCACAAGCCCTAACCGACTCACAGGGCGTCTACCTCGAGTAGACGTAAGGCCCGATCTCAAAAACAGTTGCCTTAACGGAACCAAAACGGCGCAGGTAGCACCAAAAGTCTTACATCTGGTCACCCCAGACCCGAGACCAGAGGTCTTACATCTGGTGACCCCAGACCCGACACCAAAGGTCTTACATCTGGTGACCCCAGACCCGACACCAAAGGTCTTACATCTGGTGAACCCAGGAGCTCCACAACGGGTTCATCAACGGGCCGAGGCTTCCACATTGCCTGCCCCTTCCTCTGCGCTTCTCCACCGGCCCTTGCGTCGGACAAGCAGCCACGTTACGCCGCTGCTTGTAGCGCAGGTGGCTTCCGGATACAGAGACTCCGTTACTGTCTCTGCCAGCGTCTCTCCGCCGCCAAGAACGCAGAGACACAGCAAGTTCACCAGCCCACGTTGTAGCCAACACTACACGCCTTACATCTGAAGACCCCAGACCCAGAGGCCAACAACCTTACATCTAGTGAACCCAGGAACTCCACAACGGGTTCACCAACGGCCGAGGCTTCCGCATGGCCTGCCCCCTTCTCTCTCCACTACGGATAACGCGGAGACACGGCAGGTTCAACGCATCGACACGGCCTCAGCTCGGCCTCGACACGGCCTCATCACGGCCTCAGCTCGGCCTCGACACGGCCTCATCACGGCCTCAGCTCAGCCTCGACACGGTTCATCACGGCCTCAACGCGGCCTCAGGTCGGCCTCATCACGGCCTCGACACGGCCTCAGCTCAGCCTCGACACGGCCTCGANCCTCGACTCGGCCTCATCACGGCCTCGACACGGCCTCAGCTCAGCCTCGACACGGCCTCGACTCGGCCTCGACACGGCCTCAGCTCGGCCTCGACCCGGCCTCATCACAGCCTCAGCTCGGCCTCGACCCGGGCTCATCACAGCCTCGACACGGCCTCATGGCCTCATCATGGCCTCACCACGGCTTCAGCAGGGCCTCGTCGCCGCTTCAGCACAGCCTCGGCACGGTCTCAGCACGGCTTCACCAGGCCCTCAGCGCAACCTCACCACGGCCTAAGCGCAGCCTCCTCACGGCCTCAGCACGACTTCACCACGGCCTCAGCACGACTTCACCAGGCCCTCAGCGCAACCTCGTCACGGCTTCAGCATAGCCTCGGCACGGCCTCAGCACGACTCCACCACGGCCTCAGCGCAACCTCGCCACGACTTCAGCAAGGCCTCGTCACGGCTTCAGCATAGCCTCGGCACGGCCTCAGCACGACTTCACCACGGCCTAAGCTCAACCTCGTCGCGACTTCAGCAAGGCCTCGTCACGGCTTCAGCATAGCCTCGGCATTGCCTCAGCACGACTTCACCACGGCCTAAGCGCAACCTCGCCACGGCTTCAGCAAGGCCTCGTCACAGCCTCAGCACGACTTAAGCGCAGCCTCAGCACGACTTCAGCGCAGTCTCAGCCCAAGTACGTCCAGCACCAACCGTTTTGCAACGCCCATCCATAACCAAATCAGGACGTTTATTACGCAAGAATTTTTCGTTCGAACTACCTTCTCTCTAGGGGGAGGGTACTTGTAGTGGCTTAGTCACCCCTTAACGCGACACAGCCTCTTCGTATTTTCTCCAGCAACTAGTGGCTTAGTCACCCCTCAATGCAAATCTCCATGTACATCATTTCTACTTTAGTTACCGCTAGACTCTATCTAGTCATCCACAGTGTTCAGTAATTGTAAGTCATACTTATGTAACGTTTATCAATAAATGAGTTCCAACTTCTACTCGGTGTTTCAATCTTATACACCTGAGTAGAAGCTTATGTAAGACCGCTACCGTAGCAGGCTATAACTGGAGATCACAAGCCCTAACCGACTCACAGGGAGTCTACCTCGAGTAGACGTAAGGCACGATCTCAAAACAGTTGCCTTAACGAAACCAAACGGCGCAGGTAGCACACCAAAGGTCTTACAATGTCATTTGAAAGTAAAATGAGGTCAGCGATCGGGAAATTCTCGTTTTTTCAATGTGACGTTTTTCATTGAGTTTTGAATTTTCACTGTCGTACTTAACTATTCGGAAGTTCCTAATACAATTGATCTGTTTTAATAGGGCATGATATTTCATCTGCCAGAATACGGTGCACAGCTGCGAATATTCATTTTCTGACCAATAGAATAGACATGTTTAATCTTTCTGAGTTTATTTACTAACCTTTCTCATGTCAGCCATCAACAATGGAAACCTTTAAATGATTTCATATGGAGGTTTAGGGCCCTTCGAAGGCAATCATTTCATGTTTTCTTTTCATTTGTTTAACAATGTCAGTAGTAAGGTATAAGAGCCTGCCAGCACAATGCTCCTTATGACGTAAACTTCCCATGAAAATAAAAATGAAAATGTAATCTATATATATTTATAGATATGTATATAAAGTTACCCATTATTCTGTTTGGGATTACTGAACGATTGCATTGCTTTACCTCAATTCCTTTTCTTTATTTTGGTGTCATTTAATCTTATTCGCATTATACCGTTAATTTCCAAAATACATATGATTAAAAAAAAATGTAATAAATATACATAGGTTAACACGTCTAATTTTGATTCAGTTCTCCCTCTTAAGAATCTAAAAAAACGGATCTCATGCATACTACCGCAAGCAAGCTTCGAAGACCTGCTAATACCGTATCAAAGCCTCATGCAAGCTTCAAAACCGCACGCAATTAAAGTCACTCACATCCTGGTATGACCTGCATAACCAGTTCAGTGCACTGCTACTGCAGTGCATACATGGGTTCGAATTCTAACTTGGAATTCGCAATTTTTTAAATACCTTATGAATTAGCTATTTTATTCATGTAATGGTAATCGTACAAGATAATTCTTTCATGTAATATCAAAATTAACCACTAACATTGCTTAACAATAACAAAATTATTTCAAAAACGAATTCTTGTAGTGGTAACCGCACAATATCATTCTTCCATATGTTTTTTAAACTACAAATCTGCATTGCATGAACAATAAGATTTGTAAATATAATTCGTCTAAGTTCGAAAAAAAATTTATTAGGCTGAGAAGAAGTTAGCGGCAATAGCTCGAAACATCACACATTCACGTAGGTGACCGGGAGCATATTGGCAGTGTTCTCACCTTCAATGTATGAGCTGCGGGTTCAATTCCCACAAGAATGCCTTTGGGTTTTTCAAGAGGGTTAGCAACATGGGCTGTAGTGTCGGTTATCCACCTGGACTCTGAATAATGCATCTGTTGAATTATGCTTGTGTGGTTGATATACAGGGTGTCTCAAAAAAATGTATATGTAACACACCCTTGGTGTGCGTTATCAGCGTTGTCTGGACAATAATGGTCATCAATTCGAACATTTGCGAACATGATTCTTTAATCACATTTGTCTTCTGTATTCGAAGCTATTCTATTTCACTGTATGTTCATAAATAAAGAATCTCGTCATTCGAAGTGTGAGTACGTTTTTTTGAGACACCCTGTATGTGTAGAAAATTAGTAATTTACTCTCTACATGACAGTTGTATGTGTTAAATACAGATTGCGTTGCTGCAGGATTGTGAGTGAAAAACATACAGAAAGGATTTCACCGTTCTTCACAGGCAAAGACGTGATGAGATCGACACACAACCGGTGAAGAACGTTGCTTTATATTTTAATTTTTTTAATCAGTTGGTTCTTTCATGTAATAAAATGGTAGATAGGAAATCATTGAATGCATGTACGTTGTGTAACATTGGAAAAACATTCAAGCACAAGAATTCTAAGAAACATCTTAAGAAAATAATGACTTTCAATACTCTAAATATGAAAATGACTTTAAATAAAAAAGATATAAAAATGAGTAAACCATTATATGCATTTTGTAATGCTTACCATATCACAATTAAAATTTGTTAAAGACATGAGAAGTCTTTAGAACATAGAAAAAAACTCAAACAATAACTTGACCAGAGTTTGATACATCGATAAACCGAAGTATTATTGTGAGATATGTAAGAAAAAAGTGACTAATACGTATACACATAAAAAGTATTTGAAACACTTCAGAAATTCCTAGGGATGTAAATGAAAAACAAATGAACTTTATGTAAAATAGAATATACAGTATATATACACTGGGTTTTAAATTATTAATGTTAACATCTTATGGAGAGTGATGTTGCTTATCGATAAGATCTTCAGAGAAATAGCGATGCTTCAAGCGAGATCCCCGTCCTCTGTGGTGCAACTTGAAGTCGAGGCTCGTAGGGGCGTATCGATGAGCGTGGTTGAGGTGTGGCTGATGCCGAGCGCCCAACGAAGCGGCTGTTGGACATGTTCTTCTAACTGTCGATGGTCATGCACAAAAATACTGTAACAGCTACGGGGAATGATCCTGGGCTTTACTGCATAGCAGGCGGGTACTCTCAGCAGTCGGCCACGCTGGTAGTAGGTCTTACAACGGTTATCAGTAATAAATGCATGGAATTTCTGTTCTCTGAAATTATAGTTATCGATCCGAGTATTTTCATGGAAAATATCACAATCGAAATAAAGTCGGTTACTGAGAAAAAAGTTTGATAATATGAAAGTTCAATTAAATGTAAAGGTACACTTTTATAAAGTAAGAATTGAAAATTATAAAGAATACTGTGAAACATTTTTAACTCAGGAAAATTTATTAGTGTAACGAAAAAGTGTGTGTACCTCAAAAATGTATAAAAAATAATAAAAAATGAATGAATACACCAGGAATTCATCAGGTTGGATAGTTGACAAGTTACTAGATTTTTGCATATAGGTGGTCGAATATAATCCTATTAAAGGATTTAGCTATATTAAATTACCTGCAAAATTCAAAAATACAGGTTATAAACTTACCAATATTAGAAGTAATAATGATGAGTGCTTTAAATGGTGTGTACAAGATATTTTTACAGAAACGAAATGAATGGTCAAAGAATTACGAAAAACTTGAAAGCAGAAGCAGACAAATTAGATTTCACAGACATGAAATTCCCTGTAAAAAGTTAAAGACATCAGCAAATTCGAGGATGACAATACTATATCTATAGACGTTTGCAGTTTTAATGATAAAAATTAACTATGTCCACTTAGGAAAGAAAAACAAAATAAAGATATCGTCTCACTAATGTTGATAACAAATGGGAGTAAAAATTATTATATATTAATGAAATGTTTAAATCCGTTAACTAAAACCGGTAATCATTACAAAAAATTCGTTTCCCCATATTGTTTATGGATATTTGTGAGAGAAGATTTCTTAAGTAATCATGTAAATGAAGTTTCAGTTCATACTCCAATAAAACACATTTGATAGAGATAAATAGAAACTTGAACAGCATAAGAAAATTATTAAACCTCCATTTGTGATATGTGTCAATTTGAATCGACTTTACAGACAATATTTTCCTGTAGACCAGATCCAAATTCATATCATTCTATGAATATGCAAAATCCGTTAACTCGGATATCCGTGAATATCCGTTAACTAAAACCGGTAATCATTACAAAAAATTCGTTTCCCCATATTGTTTATGGATATTTGTGAGAGAAGATTTCTTAAGTAATCATGTAAATGAAGTTTCAGTTCATACTCCAATAAAACACATTTGATAGAGATAAATAGAAACTTGAACAGCATAAGAAAATTATTAAACCTCCATTTGTGATATGTGTCAATTTGAATCGACTTTACAGACAATATTTTCCTGTAGACCAGATCCAAATTCATATCATTCTATGAATATGCAAAACCATTCACTGAACAGTTTTTTTTTGTTACAGGAAATGTGAGACAGATCAATATTCGAAATTAGAAATTTTTATCGATGAAGATGCTGCTAAGAAGTTTGCAGAACATATACAGGAAGAAAGAGAATTCAAGGATTATTAAAATGAAATTAAAAATGTACCTACCCTTAGATAAATTTTGAAAGTATCAAAACGCAATAACGTGTTATATAGTTAAAGAAGAATTTACAAAAGAAATTGTAAGTGTAGGGATCATAACTACCTTACTGGTATATTCCGGGGAGCTGGCCATCTAAAGTGTAACTTTGCAGTAAGGAATCCCAATTATAATTCGTTACTTTTACATAACTTATCCAAGTACGATGCGCACTTGTCCATAAAAGATTTAGGCGAGAGGCCTGGAAAATTAAATGCCATCCCAATAAGTGACCAAGAATATATCAGTTTTACTCATACATTAAAAGTGGATTCATATATGTGTAAAAAATCAGGAAGATATGAAGACATAAAAAGGGACTTGTGATTCTAGGATACTTTTAGATTTATGCCATTCTCTTTAGATATATTATTGAAAACTTTAATGGAATACAAACAATTATGAAAATACTTTCCGAAAAAAGAACAATTCAAGTTAATTAAGAAAAAAGTTACTGATCCACATGAATTTGTAGATGCATTATTGTTAGCTGATGTATTTGAAAACTTTAAAGAAATGTGCATGAAAACTTATTCACTTGATCCGGCGCATTATTTCACAGCGCCTGGATTGCCATTTAATGCATTATTGAAGCATTCAGATATAGAATTAGATTTATTTAACGATCCTGATATGTGTTTCTTCATATGAAAAAAGTATATGAGGAGGAATTTCTGCCATGTTGAAACGATAACAAAAACATATAATAAATATATACCTAAGATATATAATAAAAAAATTATTTCATAACTCATATTGATACAAACAATATATACAGATGGGCATTGTCTCAAAAATTACTGAAAGGAAATTTCAAATGGAAATTTCCAAAGTGTATTCTTAGACACGATGAAAGTTTTATTTTAGAAGTTGATTTAAATTATCCTAAAGAATTTCATAATATCCATAATGATTTACCAGTAGATGCACAAAATAATAAAATTAAAGGTGTAAATAAGTTCATTTCTCATTTCAGTAAACGAGAAAAATGTGTCGTAGATCATGAAATTGTGAAACAATATTAAAATTTAGGACTAAGGTGTGAAAAGATACACAAAATATTAGAATTTGGATGAAGCCTTACATTGACATAAATACGAGAAAGCAGCAACAAGCTAAATCTCAATTTTAAGATTTTTTAAGTTAATGAATGATTCAGTATTTGGTAAATATATGGAAAGTTTCAGAAATAGAGTTGAAATGATTTAGTGAAAATAAATAATGAGTTTATCAGACTTGCAAATGAACAAAATTTCATAGGTATAAAAATATTCTAACAAAAATTAATTGCTTGCCCTATGCAAAAACAAGGATTAAAATTTAAGAAGCCAATCTATGTAGGAATTTTTATGTTAGAGATAAGTAAAACATCGATGTATGATCTCCATTATACATAATCACATTAAGAAAACCAAATAGAAATGAAACTCATTTATTGTTTATTGATACAGACTCACAATGGTACGATATCAAGACAAAATATTTGTATAGAGATATGGAAAGAAATTAAGATTTATATGACACATCAAATTATCCGAAGGAACATTCTCTATATTCAGATACAAACAAAATTATTGTAAAAAAGAAAGATGAAACTGGTGGATTACCAATTATAAAGTTTATAGGTCTTAGATCAAAACTATATTGCTTTGAAACGAAAAACTATGTAGGTGAAAAACAAAGAGTGTAAAGAAAACTGTAACGGAAAATGACATCACTATGGAAGAATATAAAAGAACATTGAATAAAGATTCTATAAATAAAACAATCTACATATATAATCGACTGTGTATTCATCTCTCTTTTTATCTCTGTTTCTGTGTGTGTCCGTCCCATTACATCCTATCTATTACTGAAGAAAAATTATTGAACGGAAATTAGAACGGATATGAATGTACTACAAGCATTGTATTGTGGATACCAAAGGCGCCGGATCACTATTAAGCACTATTTTTTTTTGTTATCGTTAGGTATGATACAGAATGGAAGATATATATATCAAGGACTACTATAAACAGGAGGTGCACGGCCATGTAGCTGACTACGCTAGCGGAGGCCATTGCATTCTTAGTAGCATAACATTTGCTTTTGGACAAATTGATCAAATATTACTTCTTCAAAGCAATAGAAGAGATAATAAGGTTTTACAGTGAATTTTAAATCGTTTAAAGCACCGTAATGCTTTGAAATATCAATTTTAGCCGGACTTAACATGTATTATTGTATGAACTTAGTGGCTACTCAATAGAAATCCGAGTTGCTGCAGTTTAGACCTTACAAAATAGTTTATAGTTAAAACTTTTCCAATGCAAACAAACAAACATACAAACATTCACGTAAATAAAGAAACAGACATGGAAGCAAAAACCTATCAAACAGCAGCGATTAGACAGCTTCTTTCTGAAGAAAGACTGCAGTCTTTGTTCGGTTAATATTCCACAAGATCTAATTCACAATTACAATAATTGGTTTCACAGATCCATAAAAATGGCACCTTGTGAAGCGTCATTGAAACAAAACAGCAAAAGGGTCTATGATAATTTGTTTCCACAAACACAGTATAATCTGAAGGAACCAAAATTCAACGTTGGGAATCGAGTGAAAATGAACAAAAAATGTATCGACTTTCATTTAAGATATTTATCAAATTTTACAAGTGAGCTATTCACCGTCTCTAAAATATTGTCACAGAACCAGTGACTTATCGATTGAAAAATATGAATAATGAAGAATTAATGGAAAGATTTTATGAACAAGAACTCTCAAAATATAGCAGTGACGTTTATGAAATTGATGAAATTTCGAAGAAAACTAGGGGAAAAATCTTAGTTAAGTGGAGAGGATATGATTATCTTTCATGGATATAAAAAACTGAACTCACATTATGAACAAAATTTACTGACATTAAGTTGGAGTTATTTGAATTTTATTTTAAGAAATAGCGTTGATTGATATCAAAACTGAAGAAGAATTATCAAGCATTAGGAAAGCTTTAAAGAAGCAATTTACAAAAGAAAATACCATAAAACAAGATTTAATGCATAATGTTAAAAGAGTTTACAAAGCACTTTGTGACCCTTTGTCGAAAATTACAGACAAAACTAAACAAACACGATTGGTATTAAAGGATATTCCTCATGAGACAACTAAATCTAGTGGAAATAAATCCGTAAAATCATTGGCATTGACTTCTCGTGAATTTGCATTTTTAGTTGATCCCATCGCCAATTTTTTTTAAGTTATGTTTTTTAAACCTGAAGTGAGTTTGATAAAGCATATGGTATCAGATTTGATGGAAAACACGCCACGTTTGGTAATGAAAAAATGTGAAAACACGGTGATAATCTAAATATTTCTAATCATTTTTTTGAAGGAACAATTGGATTATGGGAATTATTGACACAGCATAAACGCAACAATTTGATGAAAATATCAGAATAAAGTATAAAAGTTCGTTGCATCTAACTAAAGCTCATCTCAAAGCGGATGGAACAATAAAGGCAAACGAAGGGGAGGAGTATAAAATTTTCATTAAACCCCTATATAAAATAGAGAACAAGAAAAAAGTCCGATCTGCAGTAGAAAAGATACGAGCTACAAGTCCAAGATCAGAATCGAGTTTTAGATCAACAAGTCCAGTATCTAGTAGTGAGTCAAGTCGTGGATCTAGTCTCACACCAGCTAAAACAACGACTCATAATTTTAATCCTACTTCAAGACCTACTTATCGACCTACTCCTACACCCATGCCTTCACCTGGTGTGTCAAAAAGACGCTCCATGTATGATACTGTACCGTACTCTGAAAATGCTCCACATTGTGATGTTTATGGACTGAAATCATTGTGTTGCCTTCTAACATTAATGATATCGTAAAAATACATCAGATATTACTCGTTTCTATCACCAGCAAAAACACGGTTTTTAATGAACTACAAGTTTTTACGCATGAACTTTTCATAAGTAAATTATTAAACGAAAATGATGTAAAAATATTTAATAATGTTGTCCTAAAAAATTGGAATCAGAAGGTATAGGTATTACGACTAGAAAGAGTAACTTTACAACTAATTTTACTCATAAAGTTGGAGTAAAAGAAATATCATGTAATAACATTAGCTAGGTTAGATATTCGTCATTCTATCCCCATCATCGATGAAAGTAATAATAAATATTATCACGAATTAAATAGTGTTGAAAATGTTGTTTCAATTCCAATAGGTTGCTATGAAATAGAGTGTATCAATAATTTTGTTTAAACGCTTCAAAATTTGGTTGAAGTCACAGCGAATACAAATACTCTGAAATGTGTCATCCTTCTGAACTCACCTGATAATAAGATTAGTTTTAATAAATCCAACACTTTAAAAACTTTGTTAGGATTTAGAGACATTACCTTCGAAAGTGTTAGAGAACATGGAAATGGAAATATTGTAAATATAATGTACATTAATTGAGTACTTGTTCATTCTAATACAATTAATCAGTTGTTCCTTAATAACTCTTTACATAATATTCTGTACACATTTCCCTACCGTTCCACTAGAATATAAAATTGTACAAAATCTTAACAAACCGATTTATTTACCTGTATATCAACCCTTACTCGATGGAATCAGAATATGGCTTACATATCAAAATAGAAATATTTTAAATACCAGAAGATAAAAAATTATAGTTCAATTACACTTGAGATCAAGAAATTGAAAATATCTGGAGGAATCATACTTGAAAGAAATGATAGTTTACAGTGGAATGAAACTGTTAAAGTTGTTGGATCAATTCAAAAAATTAAAACTCATGACTATGAACCACAGATCGGTACTGATTTGAATCGTGAACATAGTGATATCGAGTTCATTATTCAGAATCAAGATCAGTTTCTACAACCTTCTAAAAGCTCCATCTACATGAAAGAAATTTTAAATAAAGAGGGAGGAGGTGATTATAATTTTAACGATGAAAAATAACAATAATCAATACAGTAGAACCTCGGTTATTGACCACAATCTGTACCTGATAGCTGGTCGTTAACTGAAACGTTCGTTAACCGAATCAATTTTTCACGTAGGAAACAATGGAAATAAAAATAATTGGTTCTCATTCTCAGTTCATTCGTAACTACCAATAACATATAACCTTTAGGTATGTTTTTTGATGAGAAATGCAGCATAATACAGTATATATAATACTAACATTAAAGAAATCATTTAAACATTAGAGAAGTTACCTTTTTGACTGCAATATAATGTCCTAAGTGGATAGTTTTGTGGGGAGGAAGGGATGGAGTTACTGCTTTGAAGGGGAATCCCCCTCTATAAAAATATTTGGCATTGTGACTTCGGGGGTATTAATATTGTTTTTTCAAGGGTAATTTGTTTTTAATAATATCGTTTCTTTTTAAACACTCGTGGATTATTTGAATGGTAAACCAACAGCGGTTTAATATAAAAATCTTCATTTACGCTGCCACACAGCAAAGGAGTTAGTCTATTTTTTATAGGCTTGTGCAGTGGCAGTGTTTCCTCTTCCTTTGAAATAAATGTTCTTTTTGACATTTTTTTCAAAACAGACCTGTTTCGTCTGCATTGAACACCTGTTGCGGTACATATCCTTCTTGAATGAAATCATTAAACTCTTTTACAAATTTCTAAGCCTCTTCCTTGTCTGAACTAGCTGCTTCCCTGTGCCTTACTACGCTGTGTATCCCAGTTCCATGCTTAGAAATTTCAAACCAACCTCGACTGGCATTAAAACTGAAATGACCCTCAGTACTTCTGCCAGGGGTTTTCTTTAATAAATCATTATAGATTTGTACCGCCTTCTCACATATTAAAGTCTCACTGATGCTAGCGCATTCTAGCTGTTTCTCATTTATATACAAAGAAACAACTTTTCTACTTCCTCAATTACCTAAGGTCTTTGCTTAGTTAAAGTACTCACTCCTTTAGCAACATTAGCTCCTTTGATTTGTTTCTTTTTCTTTAAAATGGTGGAGAGTGTTGACTTTGATATGCTGTATTCCACTGTGAGAACAGTTACACGCACTAGATTTTCATGCTTGGAAATAATTTTTATCTCTATCTCAAATGTTGGCCTTCACCTTTTCATCACACAACTACTCTTGTTTTTAACGTCCTTTGGAGACATGTTTGAGGACTATAATATGGAATTAAAGTCCTAACATAACACAAATGCACCAATGCAACACGATACAAACAGGCAACGTCCAACCACAACAACGTCTCGAGTGCCACTGAGGGTGGAATGCTGCGTGGATATCTTTGTTTTGTTGTTCGTTATGCGTAAATTTGTTTATTATCCGAGACAAACTGTTAGCAAAATTTTTGGTCGGTAACCAAATTGTTCGTTATCCAAGGTGTTCGTTAACTAAGGTACTACTGTAATCTGAAGGAACCAAATTTCAACGTTGGAGATCGAGGGAGGATAAGCAGAGAACGCAAAGACTTTCATAAAGGATATTTACCAAATTGCACATGTGAGCTATACATCATCTTAAAAATATTATTAACATAACCAGTGACTTAGAGATTAAAAGATCTGAATCGTGAAAAATTATTAGTAACTTCTTATAAACATAAACTATCAAAATTTATATCAGTGATGTTAATGAAATTGATAAAATTTTAACAAAATGCAGAGGAAAACTCTTAGTAAAGTGGAAAATATATAATGAACCTTTTTGGATATCAAAAACTGAACTCACGTTAAGAACCAAATGAGCTGACATTAAGTGAAAGTTATTTGAATTTATATCTCAAAAAAATGGAATGATTGATATCAAAATTAGAAAGATCTATTAAGCATTGAGACAGCTTTAAGAACACAATTTACAAAAGAAAGGACTATAGAACAAGATTTAAAGCATGATGGTAAAAGAGTTTACAAACCACTTTTTGACTCTCTGTTGAAAATTGCTGATAAAACAAAACAAACAAGATTGTCAATGAAGGATATACCTCATGAGACAATCAAATATTTTGAATAGAAACCTGTAGAGACATCGAATAGAATATGGCAGTGGTCGCCAAAACCGGGCCGTGGACCGGTACCGGTCCGTGAATCAAATATCACCGGGCCGCACAAGAAGCAATAAACTATTTCCATATGATTTATTTCGGTGTATTTCTCCCGAGATTGTGCGACATTCTGTGAAGAAGAGCTTAACGGTTAGCCAGGTGCTGACTTAGCTGAGTGCTTGCAAGCGGTAGAGCAGTGGCCACAGTCATATCAACCTTCCAGTAGTCATGTGGCAATCAGGTAAAAATTATGTCTAATTTTTATTAATTTGATTCAATATAGAATGATTTGCCTACTTTTAATTGTACACTTATTTATTCTACAATTATTACGTACTCTTTTATAATTTATGGAATCATGGTTTCCACATCATGGTTTTTCTGCATACTGGTTTTTCACAACGTTCATTTAATATTTGTAAATAACACGATTAATTAAATGCATAAAAACATAACATGATCGTACTCGGAGTTACTCTAACCCTCCACACGAATAAAATGACTAAAAGGTTCCCAATTTTTCAATGGCTGTTGTGGGAGAAGGATAATAAACACACAGAGGAAATTTAATACATGTTATTCTAATAATCACGGAATGGGAAATGCGAACAGTCTACTAAATATTGGCAGATGAATTACAAGTGCAATACCCTATGAAACATCCACTATTAATAGATTATTTGTATTCCTAACAGTTGAATAGTCAGGTGCACAGGGAACGATTAATATCAATGCAAAGTTTACATCAAAATAATAAATTTTACCCCATAGCTAAATTTATCTCTCTTGACATAGTACTAACCTTAGTACTTGCCATTTACACTAGAAACACAACACTAGTGACGAGAGTATAATAAATTGACACTCGCAAATGATACTTCAAATAGATCCCGTTATTTTGCCATCACACGCCAATAGTTTTAATTGCATTCCCATGGGTGCGACACAATTGAATATTCCCTTAATGCACACGCTTAGTACACGTGCGAAACCTACTGTCATTGATCGGTATGATAATATTATTTTACTCTAACTGCTCTTTGATTCAACTAACCCTCATCCTATCTAACCCCTTAAGGTGTAAGACTTCTAATCTCACATCTCGATAGGTTAACCCTTTTTCTGCCAAACTTGGTATCCTAATCCTTCCTTCTGTGAGAGTAGCCCGGTTTTATATCACATAATTTTCTCTCTTGTTTTTTTCATTTTTGCTTTGGCTTGGTGCATTCTCACACTCCCTCTGAATGTGTTGTTGTTAAGCATGTGCTGCACAGCTTATCAGTTGTTTAGTTTAACGCACTGCGACGCTGCTTCCGCGTGTTGAGCGCTGAGACCCTACATATGAAGCACATAAATATGCTTCATAACATGCTTCATGATACGTATGCTTAATAACACGCTTCAGCACAGTCATCTCTACTCCCCAGTTATCATTTTCCCTCCATATGTTATCTTGCCTTCCAGTTGTCATCTCCCCTTCTAATTGAAGGGGGGAAAGCATTAGTCCACTACTCGACACATTTGCCAAAAACCAGGGATCGTCGGGCAAGAGTATAGTACTGTTCTCTAGTCTAGTCTTCTCGCATGATCATGTTGCATTAGCGTCAAGCTGAACTAGACTACTTGAAGTAATCAAGTTCACCAGTTCCAAGGCCGCAGCGATCCTGCCCAGATGAAGTGGACTACTCTCAGTTTACCAAGTCCGTACAAGAGAACTAATGTGATTGGTTGGTGTTTTCGTTGTGACTCCTCCTTTGTTTTGATTTTTGTCGAAGAAAATTCTGCACCATAATTTTTTTGGTTGGTAATAAATGTAAATTTTTGATTATTAATATCGAACTGAAAATATTTAGATCATTTTTTTATTGTTTTCTTTGTAAAATAAATTTATCGTAAACAATCTCGTAGAACGTGCATCTGACCAATCTTGAGGCTGAAAAATAACCTAAAAATAAAATATATGATATTTAAGCTGATATGAATTTATTTGTTACTGTTGAAATAACATTTACAGTATATAAAGCTGGGTGGCGGCTCATAACTGCAAAAAATATACAAAAAACATGCTCTACACTTTGTAATATATCATTTTAGATAATTATTGGGTCTTAACGTTAGTTTTATCTGTTTCTTGATTTATAATTTTAGTGTCCGATTATATTAATCGAACATATGTGCGGCCATCAAAATCTTTTAAATATTACTTATACTTTCAGATTTTGTGATTACTATTATAATAAATATATATTATTGATCCCAATTTACACTCTAAGCAATGAGTACATCAGGCATATTTTGCTACATGAATTTCAAAAGGGCAGTGCAGTAAGTCCTTCTGCAAGATCGCTCACGAAAGCATTCGGAAATCATTTTGTAACCGAAAGGAATAGAAGAAGATGATTTGACGTTTCAAAAATGAAGCCTTTGGTCTTAAGGACGAGCTAAGAAAATAATGCCTCAAAAGACTCAGTTTTGAAGAACTTATTGCTGGCGGTCATTGATGATTCTTTCAAAACAACTAGAACAATGAGCAAGAAGTATAACGTGAGCTGTATGACCATAGATCATCAAATTATAAGAATTGCTAAAATCTCCAAGGTTGGAAAATGGGTTCCACACGATCTTTCTGAGAACATGTGAACGTGTGAACTGTTGTCTTACTACGTTATGTTCAATTTCAAACCCAATTCTTTTATAAAATCGTTACTGGAGATGAGAAATGGATACCGTACAATCATGTTAGAGGTAAAAGACAGTGGTTTAGCAGTAATTCCAACCTTATTCCACAGCCTAGACGAGGTCTGCAGCTGGAAAAAAATTCTGCGTGTGGCAGGACATAAGGGGAATTGTTCATTATGAGCTGTTACGTGGCATTCAAATCATAACTTGTGTAGTGTACTGCCAGAAGCTATGCCGTTTGAAGATGTTCTATAGAGAAAACAACCTTCGTCGGTAAACAGAAGAGGAGTGATCCTGCACCATGACAATGCCAGACTCCACACTTCAAAAGGGACAAAGAACCTCGTTGAACAATTTGGTTGGAAAGTTTTGATTCATTCATCATGTTCTCCCGATCATGCTCCAACAGATTACCATCTCTTTAGAAGTCTACAGAATCATCCTTCAGGACAAATGCTTATTTCAAGAGAAGAGATTGAAATGAAGCCAGTTTATTTTTTCAGTCAAACCCAAATGACGGAGACATCAAAAAGCTTATAAAAAGGTGGAAAAATGTCATGGGCGCCAATGGTGACTGTTACTGATGAAATAAATCTTCGTTTCGCTGAATTTTCATTCCAACAAAAAAAATGGAGAGAACTTTTGTTCCAAAAATTGACTGAACTTTTGTTGCAGTCTGATGCTTGGCTTTCAACTCCCGGAATAACATTTTTTTGAGTTTTTTATCGACTTCTTTTATGCGTGTTATTTCTTCCTGTAACATCCATCGACTGGTGAGCAAACCCGCTTGCAATGCGGGAAGACGCAAATTCGAGACCCAACTGCCCTAGTTTTTTGTGCATGACCATTGGTGGATAGATTGATTTTACGGCCAGGGACTTGGGTACCGACCTAAGAATGGGCCAAAAAGCTCGTTCCTATCGCCTCATTCTATAACTATTACTAAATGATCTTGCTAGAAACAGATAATTCGTTGTATACACTCTTGTTATACGAATCACATATATATTGAAGCCTAATTTCTTCTTTGAAATCTAAAATTTATTTGAATTTTCCACGCCATTAACAAATGATCCGAAGTTTCGTGTATGACTCTGGTATTATCAACCGGAACTCAAACGAATCAAGTGGTTCACGTCCAATGCGTAAAAAAATTCAACTTAGGCCGCTATTTGCATCAAATAAATCGTCCTATTCTAACTTAACCTTGTTTTAAGTGCCTGCTTCATAATACCAGACAACCAATGATTTTAGAGTCTATAATTTCTTTATCTTAGACCAGTGGTTCTTAACCTGGGTTCGATCGAACCCCAGGGGTTCGGTGAGTCAGTCTCAGGGGTTCGGCGGAGATCAAGAAACACATCTGACTCATATGATTCGTGATGGCACGCCCTGCTGGCCATCATTGCTGCAGATGATCACGCTACATCATTTGGCTAATCTGTGCTGCAGGGAATTTGGTGCGCTCAATAATCGACTTGTGACTGTCGTGATGGTACGTCTTGTGATTTCTTTCTTAATATTTTAATCCCTTCATACTTACTATGTCGAGGAAAAAAGGAAAGAGGTCAGATGAATACTATGTACAATATGGATTCACATGTAAGCGGAACGTGATGGGAGTCAGCGTCCTAACTGCATGATTTGCAATGCCAAGTTGAGCAATTCTAGTCTATCACCGAAAAAACTAAGAAAACACTTCCTTAAGCTGCATTGAGATGAAAAATACAAGAATACAACGCTCGGTGAATTCAAGGTGAAGAGAGCCAGATTCGATGAAAAGGCTACTCTGCCTCTTCTCGGCTTTGTCCCCATCAACAAACCAATTCTCACAGCATCGTACGAAGTTGCTTACCTGATTGCAAAGCAGGGCAAACCACTTACCATTAGTGAAACACTCGTAAAACCAGCTGTGTTGAAGATGGCATATATCATGCTGGGAGAGGAGACTGAAGTAAAGTTATCCCAAATTTCTCTTTCAAATGACACTATCAGCGACAGAATAGAGGACATGAGCAAAGACATCTTGGCTCAAGTATTTGCAGATCTCAAGCCCGGCAAAATTCAGCCTTCAACTCGACGAGACCACAGACGTTTCTAATCTAAACCAGCTTGCCGTATTAGTGCGCTATGTGAAAGACGACGTGTTAAATGAAGATTTTTTATTTTGTAAGCCTCTTACAACAACAACTAAGGCAGCCGATGTGAAGAAACTTGTGGATAACTTCTTCAAAGACAACAGTCTTTCGTGGGATTTGGTTTCTGCAGTTTGTTCGGACAGAATTCCAGTCATGCTGGGTAGAAAGTCTGGTTTTGGTGCAGTAGTGAAAGCCGATGCACCACACGTCATTGTTACTCATTGTATTCTGCACAGGCATGCGTTAGCAATAAAAATGTGGCCTCCAAAACTGGCAGAAGTATTAAAAATAGTGGACTGCGTGAACTATATGCAAAGTAGTGCTCTGAGGCACCGCATCTTCAGTGAGCTGTATAAAGAAATGGGCTCTGAATTTGAGGTACTTCTGTACCATTCTAACATTCGGTGGTTATCCCGGGGACAGGTGCTGAATCGCGTTTTTGCCGTGCGTGTGGAATTGGCCCTGTTTTTGCAAGAGCACCAACAATGTCATGCAGATTGCTCCAAAAATTGAGTTTATTCTCATTTTAGTGCACTTGGCTGATATCTTCGCGGCTCTCAATCATCTCAATCACAAGATGCAGGGCGGTGAATTCAACATCATCGAAGCGGAGGAAAATCTGAAGGCTTTTCAAAAAAAGCTACCGTTATGGAAACGACGAACAGAGAACAATAACTTCGCAAACTTTCCCCTGCTGGACGACTGTGTAAGATCGAAGATGTATCTGGAATCGGAGACATTTCTGTACCCGCGGGACTGAAGCAAGCAATTGCCACGCACTTATGTTCTTGCAAAGTCTCTCGACGGATACTACCCTACAAGAGAGTCATATCCAGCATGGGTGAGACATCTGTTCACGTTTAGTGTTGAGACAACAGATGTCAATGATGAATACCTCGATGAAATCTTTGAAATTTAGCAGAGCCAGGTTCAACAGCAACTGTTCAAAACAACAACGTTTTTGTGTCAACAAATGGCAACGTACCCTGTTATTGCTAAGAAAGCCTTGCAGATTTTCATACCGTTTGTTACAACACTTCTTTGCGAGCAATCCTTTTCGAGGATGCTGGGCATAAAAACGAAGAAAAGGAACAGACATTGTTGCGAAAATGACATGAGAGTGGTACTTGCCAAGGTGAAGCCGCGCATTACTGAACTGGTCTCTGAAAGGCAACAGCAGAAGTCACACTGATTTGCAGCAAATATTCATTACTATATTTTTTGTGTGAATATCATGTTCTGATGATTTTGTTCTTTGAACACAGTGATGTTGTTGCACGGTTCAATTTGTGCTCCACTAAAATATATACCTATGTTTTGAATTTGAAAAAATTGTATTTATTTTTCTAATTAAGAAGGGTTCGGTGAATGCGCATATGAAACTCGTGGGGTTCGGTACCTCCAACAAGGTTAAGAACCACTGTCTTAGACCAAATTGAAAAATATTCCACATTCAAGCTGTAACCATGACATTGTAGGACATACGAAATTGATTCACCAAAAATATCTCTCATGAAACAACGGATATTCAACGCCATTTTTAAATTTATTCAGCCTAAGTCGTAAATAAAGAATTTGAAAGCCAATTCTGAGTGAGGGGTTGTTTTATATGGCCTAAATTATTCAGTAAATACACAGGCCAACATTTGTTTCGGTGGTGATAGTTTTTGAGCTGTTATAACATACATTTCGAGTGCTAATTTCAGGTATGCCGTCCATTTTCCTTAACACTTCCATTTTTCGCGATATATGCTTCAATTTATCCGTATTAACCCATTTTATATGGCTCACACGAATCATATAATAGAACAAAGACTGTACACAGTTTATTGTCACGAATATGCAAATGTATGAAACAAAACCTTATGCACGTTCAAAACTTTTTCTTCAAAATGATGCAAGAGAAACCATAAATAAAAGGAGCATTAGTTTAGGAATCTTGTTTTATGGAACATTCGTGGAATATTAACTTCCATAATACAATTGTTTCATTAGTTCTATTATCAATCTGTCGTCCTATTCGTATTCCATCGTCCGTGATAGCGATCTTCCATTGTCTTAAGGCTCTGGTGAAATCTTTCACCCTGCCGTGCGCATGCAAGCGAAGACGGAAGGGACTCTGTAGTTGGAGGAGCCTATTTTCTACCGTGATTCTTTAGATTGTAATTTAAGTTAGCTGCGCTAGAAGACGAAAACTGAATGTTCAGCTTTGTGGCAGCAAAACCGACACTTAGCAGGTCTGTGCGTGAGGCTATGTGTCAGGGGTTTATGAACTGAGTAAGGAGGCAAAATGGAACATTAAAATACAAAGGTTATCAGACTTAAAAATAGTGAAAAGGACCATACGCAGATGTCAGTAAGACCCATTCACAAGAGTCGGTAAACCCATTTACAAGTGTCGAAATATTCACTCTAGCCCCTAGGTCCTATCAGGAAATGGCTTTAGAGTCTAAAGCCATTTAGACTGTTGTCCGAGCGTTATTTAACCCAGTAGTCTTCAAACTTTTATTCACCACGACCCCCTTTAAAAGATTTTATTTTTGTGCGACCCTTTAACCCCATAAAAATAAAGAATAACATATGAATAAAAGAGAAAAATTAAATGTTTATAAAGAAATCCGGTATACAGTATAGAAGAACATTTAAAATGTGTGTATTTTACGCTCGTTCAACTGCATAGCAATCCAGGCGTCCTTATTTGCGGACGCTGCGTATTATTTACTCTTTGAATCGTGCGGCTGGCCCTTTCTTACCACTCATTTATTTCTTATATGTACCAAATTCAGGCTAAACATGCGTTTAACAGACGTAACAAATGCATCGCTTAGATAAATTAAGAAATAGATGTCTTAGTACAGAATTTAATAGTGCTATTCATTTATTTTTACAAGAATATCAGACAGTAAACTAGTGCGTCAGTTCACCTCAGTATATCAGTCAGCACAGTGAGTTCATGACCAGTGAGTGACATTGACTGAGTGACTTGATTGCAGTATCTCCCCTGAGATGAGTCGTAAAAAGTTGAGTTCATACACAGCTTGCAGTACTATTCTTATTCACTCGTCACTGCAGGTTTCAAACCTTGCCGATGCATGTGCGTGTGTTCGTCTGTCCCGCTATACTCTTACTTTTGCGAGATTTTCATTTACTCTAAGAAGAATATTCATCACTATACTTTGTTAGAGAGGGAGCACCATGACGTGCTTTAGAAAATTCAATAGGATTTTTTATCGTATACCAATGCTAAGGAAATAAGAATTTTATATTGTCTCTGATACAAACATTAAGCAAGGCAAAATATCTTCAGTTTATTCATGAAGAGGACGATTTTTCATTAAAGAATTTGATGGTGTATGAACTAGAGCAGTGCTATTCAACCTTGGTGGACAGTCCACCTTCTGGTGGACGAGATTAAGTGAGGGGTGGACAGCTGTCTAGGGGTTGACTACTAGGTGGACGAAATCCTCACCTGCACGTGTCTGTATAATTTGCAAAACTCTCTCTCTCTCTCTCTCTCTCTTTCTCTCCGTCCTATATTTCTTAAAATACACATTTTCGTATGTATTTAAATACAAATTTAGAGGGAAAGATTCAGTGAAGCAGATTCCGTAGTTTGACACTACAATGAGTCGTCGGTCTGAGATGTTAGCAGATGACCTGACGGAACATTTTTTTTAAAAAAAGCATCTAGCCGCTTCGTTTGGCATTCAACTAGATCAGTGGTTCCCAACCTAGGGGGCGCGCCCCCCTAGGGGGGCGCGAGGAGGATACAAGGGGGGCGTGAGGTCATCTGCTCAAAATTATTTGTTTAATTAGAATAATAAAATCATTCAAAGAACAAATATCTGCCATTACATACATGCAAAGTATAATTATAGCAGTTACTCCAACCCGTTTTCTATTAAGCTAGTTCTCTTTATACGTTTTGGACAAGTCAATGATACCAACCACACTGACGCCACTGAGGGACTCGTCACAAACTCCCAATACTCCATCCCGTCAACCTGAGCACATATTCCTCTTGTCCACGGTAGGGATTTATTTCACTCTTCAATTCTGGATCAAATACGTGTATGAGTGACATTGTAACCTTGACAATTTGCAAGGGTAGAACGATGCAGAATGGAATGTCTTGTTGGTTGTGTGAAATACTCGTTGTGATCGAAAGTGTGAAATGTGAATAATACGCGGTGAGTTTTGTACGCTAGTTTGAATGTATGTGGTGAAGTGTGTGCGTTGATTCCAGTATAGGCGGCGAAAAGTGCGTGTGACAAATTAAGTGTACTGTATATGTTGCTGGGTTGATGGTTCAATCGCCATATCTATTCACTTAGCAAAACACGCTAATAAAAATCTCAGCCAGCAGAAAGAAGCGAATCTATTATAAAAAAGTGGAAATGATAAAACAAAGTCAAAAAACACGATAACAGACTAAACCACTGCAAACACAAACTCAACTCTCGACACGTAAACAAAACTAAACCACCGTGCGCGCACTACTCAACATCACACCGAAAACGTACCATCATATCACAATTCAGTCATCGCCAAAATCGCTAACATAAGATCCAACAAATAAAGATACATGAGCACAACTATGCCAAGGTCGACTGTATGCAAAACATCGCTCGTCAAATCAACACATTACATCACAGTATTACTGAGCATTTTCGTGCGTGTAGTTTTACTCCGTTTGCTTCTTCCCGTATTTTCCGCAGTTGTTCTCAATGTCATTATTGTTAAGATATAAGCCACGTTGTGTGCTGAATATTTTTGGTATGTTACAGATTCATGATTTCCAGTTGTGTGATCTATGTTATATGAATGTGTGGTGTGGTGCATGCCAATACGGTATGTTATATAACTACTTAGTTCCAAGGTGCAGTTTATAAGTTTGTTGCTATTTTCACTTTGCAGAAATGTCTGGGGCAAAGAAAAGAAAGTATTCAGATGAATATATCAAGTATGGCTTCACTGTTATAGAAAGGAATGGATTTCATCTCCCTCAGTGTGTCATATGCCATACAGTCCTCAGCAACGATGCCTTAAGACATGGTCGTCTGGAGCGACATTTGAGCACAAACCAAAAAGCATTAAAAGAAAAGCCAAAGGAGTTCTTCACAGCCAAACTGCATGAGCTGAATCGTATAAAGCTGGACTCAAGCAGTGTTTTTCATCAAGAAACGTGGAAACTGGTGGAAGCATCTTACGAGCTGTCACTACTTATTGCAGAAGCAAAGAAGCCTCACTCTGCGGGGGAGACTCTTGTAAAACCCTGCCTTTTGAGCGCTGCAAATACTGTGCTTGGGGAAGAAAGCCAAAGAAAGTTATCAAATATTTCCTTATCAGATAACACAGTGAAGCGTCGCATTGACGAACTTTCAGAAGACATAAAAGAACAAGTTTTGGACAAAATAAAAGCATCTCGCTTCTTTGCAATACAGTGGGATGAAAGTACTGATGTTGCTCACCTCTGCCAGCTGCTTGTTTATTCTCGATTTGTGGATGAAGGAACTGTGAAAGAAGAAATTCTTTTCCCAGCAGCACTGGAGACAACAGCAAAGGCCATCGATCTTTTTTCAAAGGTTGATGAGTTTTTCCAAAAGCACGGTCTTTCATGGGAAAAAATAGTCGGTGTTTGTACTGATGGTGCCCTATCAATGATTGGATCTCGCTCTGGATTTGTGAAGCTGGTGAAAGAAAAAAATCCTGCTGTAACTGGGACTCACTGTGTTATCCACAGACAATCATTAGCAAGCAAAATTCTGCCTGGTAATCTACGCAGTTCAATGAATTAAGCAATAAAAGTGGTGAAATTTGTAAAGAACAGCTCTTTGAATTCTAGGTTTTCGCAGCTCTTTGCTCAGATTTGGGCACTGATTACAAGACTCTCCTGTTTCACACCGAAGTCCGCTGGCTTTCCAAGGGAAACATGCTGAGTCGTCTTTACGAGCTCAAAAATTAAGTGGAAATTTTCTTGCAGAAGCAGAAACAAGACAAACTGTATGAAGCATTCAGAGAGGAAGACTTTCAGCACTCACTAGCATACCTTGTGGACTTTTTTGAGGCTATCAACAACCTCAATTTGAAGTTACAAGGAAGAAACACAAACATCATTGCACACTCTGATGTGATCAGAGCTTTCACCGAAAAAATTCTTCTTTGGAAACGAAAAGTAGAAGTTGGGAACTTTTCATCGTTCTCACATCTGAATGAGCTCTTATCTGAGAAGAGAAACATTGAGCAGTATGACCTGACAAAAGAGGTTTTATCACATCTGCATTCCCTTGCTGAGGAATTTATGCACAATTTTCCAGATGTCTCAATGGATAATTCTCTTTGGATATTGGTGCAAAATCCATTTAACACTGATGTGGAGTTGTTACTGGAATCACTGCAAGAGGAAGCCATCGATTTGAAATGTGACTCCAGCGCGAAAAGGGACATTGAAACAATGAAGTTAGAAGAGTTTTGGGTGAAATATCTCCCCATGTACCCAAAAGTAGGTGAAGAAGCACTTCATGTGATTCTTCCCTTTTCTTCTACTTATCTTTGTGAAGCAGGATTTTCAGCACTTGTTGTTCTGAAAACAAAACAGCGCAACCGACTTGATGTAGAAAATGACTTGCGTTGTGCGCTGTCATCCTTCAATCGTAGAATTTCTGATCTTGTGAGGAAGAAGCAGCAGCATCCATCTCACTAAATTAGTTCATAAATTTTGTCTTAGTCACATGAGTCATTCCAAATATTATATGCCATGTTTTCAAATTATTTTTTCTTAAAATTGTAACTCAATTTTGCCAATTTGCTAATGTTCAAACCTTTTTTTTCGCTCACTTTGAACCTAATGTTTCCTCTTTAGTTACTGGAATGTAGTATTATTTGTTTGAGGGGCTTTCATTATTAAAATGTAATACAAACAAATATGTTTTCCTGAACAATGCTAAGAAATAAATGTAAGAATTATTTCATATGAAAAAAAGAGGCACTGGGGGCGTACAGGTCTACTGGAAGCAAAAAGGGGGCGTCAGGTAAGATAGTTTGGGAACCACTGAACTAGATGAACCACAGACATCGGTGGAGAAGCACATCTGATTATTTACTGTCGGTTTCCATACTTAGAAGCGAAAACCATTGTTGAACATTATTTGTGCTGCCTCCAACTAGGCGTAGAAACAGTAGCACACAAGATTTTTCCGAGACTTCATGATTTCATTATTAAAAAAGGCATTGACTGGTCAAAATACAAGTCTGTTACTACTGATGGTGCAAAAGTTATGGTGGGGCAATCAATGTTGTAAAAAAATTCAAGCAGTCTCAACAAATTGTATTGTAATTCACTGCATGCTTCACACGGAAGCGTTAGTGGCAAACCGACTGAATGAAACTAGAAATACTAGGGCGAAAAGTCACTGTGAGCTTCTACTCGATTATGTCAAAATGGTTAATCATATATGTGCACATGTAAAAAACAATACATCCTTTTCATCAGTATACTAGGTACTTGAATAAACTCCAGGATTACTTCGTGTATGATATACTAATTTTTTGGCCTTATTACATTTTGTTTAATTGATTTTTATGCATGGGAAGTGACTCACGTCACTCATTACTTTCATTTCTTTTTAAGTTCTGGCAGTCCAGAAATTTTGGTACCTACAAAATATTCTATTATCTAGCAGATGAAGAAATTTTTTACCTGTTCAAATTATACATAGAAGATGAACTGCACTGTCACGGGCTTCGACTTGAAACTTGTTCACATTAAAACTGAATAGTTTCTGAGATAGGCAAATTTTTAAGACAGCTTGTATGTGCTATTATTTTTTATCTAATTCTTCTTGATAGGTTTTTAGTGCTACTTGATTTGGCTACAAATGTTGTTTGTCATAGCCAGAGTGCAGAATGGGATGGGTCTTGGAATTACGCAATGTTTGCAGTCGTGTCCATTATTTTTGGTTTAGTTTTAAAGTCAATTGTAAAATATTAGTTCTCTTAAAGATAAATACATAATACCAACAAATCAAAGATGCTCAAAAAGCTGTAGGGTCATTTGTCCTGGCTGGAAAGTCTTGTTTCAGCTTCTTCTTTTCAACGTATGATAAAGTCAAGAACAATCTGGTCAACTTGGCATATTTATAGTGTTTTCATTTAATATCATTGTAAAATTTGACTGAAATTGAAATGTATTTTTTCCTAACTTGTTGGAATTTTTTATACCTAAAAGCTGTAAAAAGATTCATAAATATTCCTGCTGTGTAATTTTTTGTTAGGTAAATTTTGCACTTGGGAATTTTGATGTGTGCTACATTGCTGTACCTCCATGCACTCGAAGTACAATTTATGTTGGATAATGGATGACTTTCTCAGTGAGAGATGTAGCTGGTCAGTTAAACTCTGCATGTGCAGATGACTTGTATGTTTTGTATGATATTTACTTGTATCTTTTTCAAAGTTGTATTCAGGTATGTCTCAATCTAAGTAAAAGCAGTCTGTAAAAAATTGTTGTCCATTTACAACCCAAATTGATGGTACTCGTTTTGTCAACAGAATTCATATTGCGTTGTTCTCTTGAGTACAGTTTTCCAATTTGCTGTCGATCAGCAGTGAATATTTTTTGTAAGCAGAAATGTTTGTATATGCTAAGTCATGCTTGTTTTTAGCCAACATGCAGCTCATATTATAGGCGGTAAGTATAATTTCTAGTCAAGACCAATAGCTATTGCTGCTACATCAAGCAACTGTATGCTGTTTTGAGAAAACCTCATTCCCATACAGGTAACGATTTCAAACAATCTGTATTAGGGGTAGTTAGTTGTTTTGTGTTGTATTCTATTCTATTCAACTGCAGCTATTTGTGCTATTTCAGGTCTTCTGTTATACTATTGGTATGTAGATCCTAAGGAGAATTCTGTTCATTATGCTAGTATGGAGAATCGAAAAATAAACAAGTAAATCCTCGGATGCTTATATTTAACTTAGAGGCTGTAGTTACTATCTATTACAGCTATTCAAGTGATTTTATTTAAATTAGAGAGTGCACGGGACATTTAATTTTATGTTGGTAGATGTACTTAGATTTGTGTAAGCTTTTTCAGTCCATATCATTTGGCTGAATGTGTTAATTTCTTATTGTGTTCGTTTCACTCTCATTTAGAAGCTGTGTCTCGCCAGTAGAAAAACGAACCTCCTCTTCGTCTCCATTTTCTTCTGAGGATGAAAGCGTTTGTGTAAACTTGTCAATAAAATTCAACGTTTTTAGGGTTGAATCGGACCTTGGGTCCGAAATTTCGGTATTTAAAATGAGTTCTTAGATGATCTTGTCGTTTTTCAGTGATGATGATCAGATAAAGTGAAACTTCTTTCATCAATTCTGTGGATTGGGGTACGCTGTTTCACTGCATCTTCTGTAACTGCATAAATTGTTAGGTCTCATAATTGTAAGCTCGATTGATATGTAAAGTGCTTGATTTTTCAAATGACAAGTCGTACATGGAAGGTGTAAATACTTATTTGTCTTTCCGTTTTTTTTTTGTTTCAGCAATTAATTTTGTGTATAGAAGTAAATTATGATTGAAAATGTTGATTTTATTTTGAAAATGTTGTCTGCATTCAAGTATTGGGGTGAAGTATTATAACATGTGTTCTGCGCTTCTCAGATACAGGGCACCAAACGGAAGAACTACTCACATGAAGACCGAATGGCTATCGTCCGCTTCATACTCGACAACGATCTGTCCAATAAAGTCAAAGGCCGACAAATGTGGGAGGAGATGGACTGTGCAAAGGTTGTCCATAATTATTGGTCCACACTTGTTGTTTCTGGTGCCATTTAATCATATTTTTTTTATGTCAAATTACCTTTGCGGAATTTTTGAGTTTGAGTTTCTCATGATGTAAGATTTTTTTGTCAGTGAAGCAAATTTTTGCTCTGTTGTTAATTTGTGTACTTTAGTGGTCCGTGGTTAATATGATGCTGCTCACTCATTTCACTTAACATGCCCATCTAACCAACTGAGAATGATTTTCTCTCGTGAACATGTGATATATTAGTCAAGTATCGTCTGACCAACTTGTCACGTTCTATCTGTGTAGAGTCAACTTATTCTTTCTTAGAGCAATATCTCTTCTTGTACTAACCATATTTGAAAGCCATCTGACTCAAATATTCATTCCTAAATGGTTCTCTTTTTCACATTTCATAAATACGTCATTTGTTTATATTTTCATCTCACAAACACTCTTTGAAACCTACCGAGCTCCTATGGTAATTGCGAAATTACTTCCATAGATACTGTTTTTATTTTACCAGTTTCCTCTCGCACTTAGCCGTCATCTATACTAGTCTCGCAGATGCACAAAATGTCCTCCTGTCACTTCTAAACAGATCATTCGTTCTACATTAGTTCCACTAGATTCATTTCTATGTTAAAAATATTCTACAAACCTTACTCCCTTATCTTTCTCTTGTGCATCATTTCAAGCACTTGAATATAAACCATCTTGAGAATTTCATAGCTAAAATACCGTTCAACTTTATGATTTTGTTGCGAAGCCTAAATATTAATGTAGTTCTTGTGTGTCCAGGTGTGTCATGACAAACGGTCGTGGTAGAGCCTAAAGGTGCATTTCCAAAAAAAGATAGTGCATAAATTCCTCGGGAAGATGGACATTCCGTTCGCAGATAAACTCAAACTTCTTACCAAGTGGGTTCAAATGGGTCTTAATTCATTTTTAGGTTAACAATGAAGCTGCACTGGTATGAAGGACAAAACATCGCTACGAAGTTAGTTTAGTTGGATATTTTTTGCTTTGTTTAGGTGTACAATGAAGCTGCAGTAGTATGGACAAAAAAGTCATACTCATTAAATCAAAATTAAGTTATCTAAAATAAATAATTGCAGATAATAGTTCAGCAGCATAACAATTTTTTAATAGGAACAAAACGACAGATGCAAACAATTATTGGAAATTTACGCCTAATTAACTTACAGTGAGATGCCCAACTCCTACACAGGCTCCTATGACTAACATATCACTAAGTTTCTTAAATTCCCAAACATTAACTAAACAAGGCAAAAATTTCTTATGGGAATACCCTATGCATTAATGTCGAAAAAATTCAGGAATCTAAAATCAATAATTACCGGTCATAGTTCAGCAGCATAACATATATTGAGAAGGAATTGAACGAAAAACACAAGCAAATGGTTCAAACTAACGAAAAATAACCAAAACAAGGATGCAGCAACATTGACCAGAATAGTAAAAAATGTCGTAAGGGAATACCCTGTGCATTTATACAGGAAATTCAGATATCTTGAATAAATGATAGCAGATCATAGTTCAGCAGCATAACAAGTTTTAAATAGGAACAAAACGACAAATGCAAACAACGATTGGAAATTGACGAATAATTAACAAAAAATTGAGATGCTCAACTCCTACACAGTCTCCTTTGAATCATAGCTCATAACCCAGATGAAATTTGCAACATTGGAGTCATTTTCTCATATTCCTATCGTTAATTCAGTTATCAATCGAGTTTCATAAAATTCCGAAATATTGACTAAAAAAGGTAAAAATTTCGTGAGGGAATTCCCGATGCATCTATGTCAAAAAATTCAGAAATCTAAAATCAATAATTACCGGTCACAGTTCAGCAGTATATCATATATTGAGACAGAATCAAACCAAAATCACAAAAAATAGTCCAAACTAACGAATGATAACCAAAAAATAAGTTGCAGCAACATATACCAAAATGGTAAAAAATTTCGTAAGGGAATACCCTGTGCATTTGTACAGGAAATTCAGATATCTGGAATCAATGATTGCAGACTATATATGATTGCAGACTATAGTTCAGCAGCAAAACAAGTTTTAAATAGGAACAAACCGGCAAATGCAAACAACTATTTGAAATTGACGACTTATTGACAAAAAATGAGATGCCCAACTCCTACGCAGGATCTTATGACTTATGGATCATAAACCAAATGAAATTTGCAGCATTGGAGTCATTTTTTCATGTTTCCAATCGTTAATTCAGTTATAAAGTAAGTTTCTTCAATTCCCAAACATTAACTAAACAAGACAAAAATTTCGTATGGGAATACCCTATGCATTAATGTCGAAAAATTCAAGAATCTAAAATCAAAATTACTGGTCATAGTTCATCAGCATAGCATTTATTGAGAAGGAATTGATCAAAAACACAAGCAAATAGTCCAAGCTAACGAATAATAACCAAATATAAGATGCAGCATCATTGACCAAAATAGTAAAAAATGTCGTAAGGGAATACCCTGTGCATCTGTACAGGAAATTCAGAAATCTGGAATAAATGATTGTAGACCATAGTTCAGCGGCATAACAAATTTAAAATAGGAACAAAAACACAAATGCAAACAATTACTGGAAATTAAAGCCTAATTAACAAAAAATGAGATGCCCAACTCCTACACAGGCTCCTATGAATTATGGAAAAATAAACCAGATGAAATTTGCAGCATTGGAGTCATTTTTTCATGTTTCCAATCGTTAATTCAGTTATAAACTAAGTTGCATAAATTCTGAAACATTAACTAAAAAAGGTAAAAACTTCGTGAGGAAATTCCCTATGCATTTATGTCGAAAAATTCAGCAATCTAAAATCAATAATTACCGGTCATAATTCAGCAGTATAGCATACATTCCCAAGGATTGAAACGAAAAACACAAACAAATAGTCCAATCTAACGAATAACAACCAAAAAATGTGATGCAGCAGCATTGACCAAAATGGTACAAAATTTGGTAATGGAATACCCTGTGCATTTGTACAGGAAATTCAAAAATCTTGAAGAAATTGTTGCAGATCATAATTCAGCAGCATAATAAGTTTTAAAAAGGAACAAAACGACAAATGCAAACAACTATTGGAAATTGACGACTAATTAACAAAAAATGAGATGCCCAACTCCTACACAGGCTCCTATGACTTATGGACCATAAACCAGATGAAATTTGCAGCATTGGAGTCATTTTTTCATGTTTCCAATCGTTAATTCAGTTATAAACTAAGTTTCATAAAATTCCAAAACGTTAACTAAAAAAGGTAAAAATTTCGTGAGGGAATTCCCTATGCATTTATGTGGAAAAATTCAGAAATCTAAAATCAATAATTACCGGTCATACCTCAGCAGTATACCATATATTGAGAAGTAATGAAACGAAAAACAAACAAATAGTCCAAACTAACAAATAATAACTAAAAAATAAGATGCAGCAACATTGACCATAATAGTAAAAAAATTCGTAAGGGAATACTCCGCGCATTAGTAAAGGAAATTCAAAAATCTGGACTGAATGATTGTAGATCATAGTTCAGCAGCATAACAAGTTTTAAATAGGAACAAAACGACATATGCAAACAACTATTAGAAATTGAAGACCAATTGACAAAAAATGATATGCCCAACTCCTACACAGGCTCCTATGAATTATGGATCATCAACCAGATGAAATTTGCAGCATTGGAATAATTTTTTCATGTTTCCAACCGTTAATTCAGTTATAAACTAAGTTTCATAAAATTCTGACACATTAACTAAAAAAGGTAAAAATTTCGTGAATGAATTCCCTATGCAATTATGTCGAAAACTTCAGAAATGTAAAATCAATAATTACCGGTCATAGTTCAGCATTATAGCATATATTGAGAAGGAATCAAACGAAAAACACAAACAAATAGTCCAAACTAACGAATAATAACCAAAAAATTAGATGCAGCAACATTGACCATAATAGTAAAAAAAATCGTAAGGGAATATTCCGTCCATTGGTACAGGAAATTCAGAAATCTGGAATAAATGATTGCAGATCATAGTTCAGCCGCATAACAAGTTATAAATAGGAACAAAAGGACAAATACAAACAACTATTAGAAATTGACGACTAATTAACAAAAAATGAGATGCCCTACTCCTACACAGGCTCCTAGGACTTATGGATCATAAACCAAATGAAATTTGCAGCATTAGATTTATTTTTTCATGTTTCCAATCGTTAATTCAGTTATAAACTAGGTTTCATAAAATTCCAAAACATTAACTAAAAAAGGTAATAATTTCGTGAGGGAATTTCCTATGCATTTACGTGGAAAAATTCAGAAATCTAAAATCAATAATTATCGGTCATAGTTCAGCAATATAGCATATATTGAGAATGAATCAAACGAAAAACACAAACATATAGTCCAAACTAACGAATAATAACCAAAAAATAAGATGCAGCAACATTGACCAAAAAAGTAAAAAAAATCGTAAGGGAATATTCCGTGCATTAGTACAAGACATTCAAAAATCTGGAATAAATGATTGCAGATCATAGTTTAGCAGCATAACAAGTTTTAAATAGGAACATAACGACATATGCAAACAACTATTAGAAATTGACGACCAATTAACAAAAATCGAGATACCCACTCCGACACAGGCTCCTATGAATTATGGAGCATAAACCAGATGAAATTTGCAGCATTAGATTCATTTTTTCATGTTTCCAATCGTCAATTCAGTTATAAACTAGGTTTAATAAAATTCCAAAACATTAACTAAAAAAGGTAATAATTTCGTGAGGGAATTCCCTATGCATTTATGTGGAAAAATTCAGAAATCTAAAATCAATAATTACCAGCCATAGTTCAGCAGTATAGCATATATTAAGAAGGAATGAAACGAAAAACACAAACAAATAGTCAAAACTAACGAATAATAATTAAACAATAAGATGCAACAACATTGACCAAAATAGTAAAAAAAATCGTAAGGGAATACTCCGTGCATTAGTACAGGAAATTCAAAAATCTGGAATAAATGATTGCAGATCATTGTTCATCAGCATAACAGGTTTTAAATAGGAACAAAACGACAAATGCAAACACCTATAGGAAATTGACGACCAATTAACAAAAAATGGTATGCCCTACTTCTACACAGGCTCCTATGAATTATGGATCATAAACCAGATGAAATTTCCAGCATTGGAATAATTTATTCATGTTCCCAATCGTTAATTCAGTTATAAACTAAGTTTCATAAAATTCCAAAACATTAACTAAAAAAGGTAAAAATTTAGTGAGCGAATTCCCTATGCAATTATGTCGAAAAATTCAGATATGTAAAATCAATAATTACCGGTCATAGTTTAGCAGTATAGCATATATTGAGAAGGAATCAAACGAAACACACAGACAAATAGTCAAAACTAACGAATAATAACCAAAAAATTAGATGCAGCAACATTGACCATAATAGTAAAAAAAATCGTAAGGGAATACTCCGTGCATTAGTACAGGAAATTCAAAAATCTGGAATAAATGATTGCAGATCATAGTTCAGCAGCAGAACAGGTTTTAAATAGGAACAAAACGACAAATGCAAACACCTATAGGAAATTGACTACCAATGAACAAAAAATGATATGCCCAACTCCTACACAGGCTCCCATGAATTATGGATGATAAACCAGATGAAATTTCAAGCATTGGAATAATTTATTCATGTTTCCAATCGTTAATTCAGTTATAAACTAAGTTTCATAAAATTCCGAAACATTAACTAAAAAAGGTAAAAATTTAGCGAGTGAAATCCCTATGCAATTAAATTGCAAAATTCAGAAATGTAAAATCAATAATTACCGGTCATAGTTCAGCAGTATAGCATATATTGAGAAGGAATCAAACAAAAAACACAAACATATAGACCAAACTAACGAATAATAACCAAAAAATAAGATGCAGCAACATTGACCATAATAGTAAAAAAAATCGTAAGGGAATACTCCGTGCATTAGTACAGGAAATTCAGAAATCTGGAAGAAATGATTGCAGATCATAGTTTAGCAGCATAACAAGTTTTAAATAGGAATAAAACGACATTTGCAAACAACTATTAGAAATTTACGACTAATTGACAGAAATCGTGATGCCCAACTCCGACATAGGCTCCTATGATTTATGGATCATAAACCAAATGAAATTTGCAGCGTTAGATTCATTTTTTCATGTTTCCAATCGTTAATTCAGTTATAAACTAGGTTTCATAAAATTCCAAAAGATTAACTAAAAAAGGTAAAAATTTCGTGAGGGAATTCCCTATGCATTTATGTGGAAAAATTCAGAAATCTAAAATCAATAATTACCGGTCATAGTTCAGCAGTATAGCATATATTGAGAAGGAATCAAACGAAAAACACAAACAAATAGTCCAAACTAACGAATAATAACCAAAAAATAAGATGCAGCAGCATTGACCAAAATAGTAAAAAAAATCGTAAGGGAATACTCCGTGCATTAGTACAGGAAATTCAGAAATCTGGAATAAATGATTGCAGATCATAGTTCAGCCGCATAACAAGTTACTAAATAGGAACAAATGGACAAATGCAAACAACTATTAGAAATTGACGACTAATTGACAAAAATCGAGATGCCCACTCCAACACAGGCTCCTATGACTTATGGAGCATAAACCAGATGAAATTTGCAGCATTAGATTCATTTTTTCATGTTTCCAATCGTTAATTCAGTTATAAACTAGGTTTCATATAATTCCAAAACATTAACTAAAAAAGGTAATAATTTCGTGAGGGAATTCCCTATCCATTTATGTGGAAAAATTCAGAAATCTAAAATCAAAAATTACCGGCCATAGTTCAGCAGTATAGCATATATTGAGAAGGAATAAATCGAAAAACACAAACAAATAGTCCAAACTAACGAATAATAACTAAAAAATAAGATGCAAACACATTGACCAAAATAGTAAAAAAATTCGTAAGGGAATACTCCGTGCATTAGTACAGGAAATTCAAAAATCTGGAATAGATGATTGCAGATCATAGTTCAGCATTATAACAGGTTTTAAATAGGAACAAAACGACAAATGCAAACACCTATAGGAAATTGACGACCAATTAACAAAAAATGATATGCCCTACTCCTACACAGGCTTCTATGAATTATGGATCATAAACCAGATGAAATTTCCTGCTTTGGAATAATTTATTCATGTTTCCAATCGTTAATTCAGTTATAAACTAAGTTTCATAAAATTCCGAAACATTAACTAAAAAAGGTAAAAATTTAGTGAGTGAATTCCCAATGCAATTATGTCGAAAAATTCAGATATGTAAAATCAATAATTACTGGTCATAGTTCAGCAGTATAGCATATATTGAGAAGGAATCAAACGAAAAACACAAACATATAGTCCAAACTAACGAATAATAACCAAAAAATTAGATGCAGCAACATTGACCATAATAGTAAAAAAATTCGTAGGGGAATACTCTGTGCATTTGTACAGGAAATTCAGAAATCTGGAATAAATGATTGCAGAACAGAGCTCAGCCGCGTAACAAGTTATAAATAGGAACAAATGGACAAATGCAAACAACTATTAGAAATTGACGACTAATTAACTAAAAATGAGATGCCCAACTCCTACACAGGCTCCTATGACTTATGGATCATAAACCAAATGAAATTTGCAGCATTAGATTCATTTTTTCATGTTTCCAATCTTTAATTCAGTTAAAAACTAAGTTTCATAAAATTTCAAAACATTAACTAAAAAAAGGTAAAAATTTCGTGAAGGAATTCCCTATGCGTTTATGGGGAAAAATTCAGAAATCTAAAATCAATAACTCCTGGTCATAGTTCAGCAGCATAGCATGTATTGAGAAGGAATCAAACGAAAAACACAAACAAATAGTCCAAACTAACGAATAATAACCAAAAAATTAGATGCAGCAACATTGACCATAATAGTAAAAAAATTCGTAAGAAAATACTCTGTGCATTTGTACTGGAAATTGAGAAATCTGGAATAAATGATTGCACATCATAGTTCAGCCGCATTACAAGTTATAAATAGGAACAGAAGGACAAATGCAAACAACTATTAGAAATTGACGACTAATTAACAAAAAATGAGATGCCCAACTCCGACACAGGCTCCTATGAATTATGGATCATAAACCAGATAAAATTTCCAGCGTTGGAATAATTTATTCATGTTTCTAATTTTTAATTCAGTTATAAACTAAGTTTCATAAGATTCCGAAACATTAACTAAAAAAAGGTAAAAATTTAGTGAGTGAATTCGCTATGCAATTATGTCAAAAATTTCAGAAATGTAAAATCAATAATTACCGGTCATAGTTCAGCAGTATAGCATATATTGAGAAGGAATCAAACGAAAAACACAGACAAATAGTCAAAACTAACGAATAATAACCAAAAAATTAGATGCAGCAACATTGACCATAATAGTAAAAAAATTCGTAAGGGAATACTCTGTGCATTAGTACAGGAAATTCAGAAATCTGGAATAAATGATTGCAGATCATAGTTTAGCCGCATAACAAGTTATCAATAGGAACAAATGGACAAATGCAAACAACTATTAGAAGTTGACGACTATTAACAAAAAATAAGATGCCCAATTCCTACACAGGCTCCTATGACTTATGGATCATAAACCAAATTAAATTTGCAGCATTAGATTCATTTTATCACGTTTCCAATCGTTAATTCAGTTATAAAATAAGTTTCATAAAATTCTGAAACATTAACTAAAAAAGGTAAAAATTTAGTGAGTGAATTCCCTATGCATTTATGTGGAAAAATTCAGAAATCTAAAATCAATAATTACCGGTCATAGTTCAGCAGTATAGCATATATTGAGAAGGAATCAAACGAAAAACACAAACATATAGTCCAAACTAACGAATAATAACCAAAAAATAAGATGCAGCAACATTGACCAAAATAGCAAAAAATATCGTAAGGGAATACTCTGTGCTTTAGTAGGGGAAATTCAGAAATCTGGAATAAATGATTGCAGATCATAGTTTAGTAGCATAACAAGTTTTAAATAGGAGAAAACGACATATGCAAACAACTATTAGAAATTGACGACTAATTGACATAAATCGAGATGCCCACTCCGACACAGGCTCCTACGACTTATGGATCATAAACAAGATGAAATTCGCAGCATTACATTCATTTTTTCATGTTTCCAATCGTTAATTCAGTTATAAACTAGGTTTCATAAAATTCCAAAACATTAACTGAAAAAGGTAATAATTTTGTGATGGAATTCCCTATGCATTTATGTGGAAAAATTCAGAAATCTAAAATCAATAATTACCAGCAATAGTTCAGCAGTAAAATATATATTGAGAAGGAATGAAACGAAAAACACAAACAAATAGACCAAACTAACGAATAATAACTAAAAAATAAGATGCAACAACATTGACCAAAATAGTAAAAAAATTCGTAAGGGAATACTCTGTGCATTAGTACAGAAAATTCAAAAATCTGGAATAAATGATTGCAGATCATAGTTCAGCATTATAACAGGTTTTAAATAGGAACAAAACGACAAATGCAAACACCTATAGGAAATTGACGACCAATTAACAAAAAATGATATGCCCTACTCCAACACAGGATCCTATGAATTATGGATCATAAACCAGATGAAATTTCTAGCTTTGGAATAATTTATTCATGTTTCCAATCGTTAATTCAGTTATAAACTAAGTTTCATAAAATTCCGAAACATTAACTAAAAAAGGTAAAAATTTAGTGAGTGAATTCCCTATGCAATTATGTCGAAAAATACAGAAATGTAAAATCAATAATTACTGGTCATAGTTCAGCAGAATAGCATATATTGAGAAGGAATCAAACGAAAAACACAAACAAATTGTCCAAACTAACAAATAATAACCAAAAAATTAGATGCAGCAACATTGATGAATATAATAAAAAATTCGTAAGGGAATACTCCATGCATTAGTACAGGAAATTCAGAAATCTGGAATAAATGATTGCAGATCATAGTTCAGCAGCATAACAGGTTTTAAAAAGGAACAAAACGACAAATGCAAACACCTATAGGAAATTGACGACCAAATAACAAAAAATGATAGGCCCAAATTGTACACAGGCTCCTATGAATTATGGATAATGAACCATATAAAATTTGCAGCATTGGAATAATTTTTTCATGTTTTCAACCGTTAATTCAGTTATGAACTAAGTTTCATAAAATTCTGAAATATTAACTAAAAATGGTAAAAATTTCGTGAGAGAATTCCCTATGCAATTATGTCGAAAAATTCAGAATTATAAAAACAATAATTACTGGTCTTAGTTCAGCAGTATAGCATATATTGAAAAAGAATGAAACAAAACCACAAACAAATCGTCCAAACTAACGAATAATAACTAAAAAATAAGATGCAACAACATTGACCAAAATAGTAAAAAAATTCGTAAGGGAAAACTCCGTGCATTAGTACAGGAAATTCAAAAATCTTGAATAAATGATTGCAGATCATAG
>VCRD01001101.1:133286-146155 GCA_006783055.1 Trinorchestia longiramus
GCCCTACTGCTGAACTATGACCGGTAATTATTGATTTTAGATTTCTGAATTTTTCCACATATTTGCATAGGGAATTCCCACACAAAATTTTTACCTTATTTAGTTATTGTTTTGAAATTTTATGAAACTTGTTTATAACTGAATTAAAGATTGGAAACATGAAAAAATGAATCTAATGCTGCAAATTTCATTTGGTTTATGATCCATAAGTCATAGGAACCTGTGTAGGAGTTGGGCATCTCATTTTTTGTTAATTAGTCGTCAATTTGTAATAGTTGTTTGCATCGGTCCATTTGTTCCTATTTATAACTTGTTATGCGGCTGAACTATGATCTGCAATCATTTATTCAAGATTTCTGAATTTCCTGTACAAATGCACAGAGTATTCCCTTGCGAATTTTTTTACTATGCTGGTCAATGTTGCTGCATCTTATTTTTTAGTAATTATTCGTTAGTTTGGAATATTTGTTTGTGTTTTTCGTTCCATTCCTTCTCAATATAAGCTATACTGCAGAACTATGGCCGGAAATTATTGATTTTACATTTCTGAATTTTTTGACATAATTGCACAGGGAATTCAATCATTAAATTTTTACCTTTTTTAGTTAATGTTTCGGAATTTTATGAAACTTAAGTTATAACTGACTTAACGGTTGGAAGCATGAAAAAATTATATCAATGCTGCAAATTTCACCTGGTTGATTCCCCATCATTCATAGGAGCCAGTGTAGGAGTTGGGCATATCATTTTTTGTTAATTGGTCGTCAATTTCCTATAGGTGTTTGCATTTGTCATTTTGTTCCTATTTAAAACCTGTTATGCTGCTGAACTATGATCTGCAATCATTTATTCAAGATTTCGGAATTTCCTGTACTAATGTACGGAGTATTCCCTTATGAATTTTTTCACTATTATGGTCAATGTTGCTGCATCTCATTTCTTAGTTATTATTCGTTAGTTTGGACTATTTGTTTGTGTTTTTTGTTTCATTCCTTCTCAATATATGCCATACTGCTGAACTATGACCGGTAATTATTGATTTTACATTTCTGAATTTTTCGACGTAATTGCATGGGGAATTCACTCACTAAATTTTTACCTTTTTTAGTTAATGTTTCGGAATTTTATGAAACTTAGTTTATAACTGAATTAACGATTGGAAACATGAATAAATTACCCCAATGCTGGAAATATCATCAGGTCTATGATCCATAATTCATAGGAGCTTGTGTAGGAGTTGGGCATATCATTATTTGTTATTTGGTCGTCAATTTCTTATACGTGTTTACATTTGTCGTTTTGTTCCTATTTAAAACCTGTTATGCTGCTGAACTATGATCTGCAATTATTTATTCCAGATTTCTGAATTTCCTGTACAAATGCACAGAGTATTCCCTTTCGAATTTTTTTACTATTATGGTCAATGTTGCTGCATCTAATTTTTTGGTTATTATTCGTTAGTTTGGACTATTTGTTTGTGTTTTTCGTTTGATTCCTTCTCAATATATGCTATACTGCTGAACTATGACCGGCAATTATTGATTTTACTTTTCTGAATTTTTCGACATAATTGCATGGGGAATTCACTCACTAAATTTTTACCTTTTTTAGTTAATGTTTCAGAATTTTATGAAACTTAGTTTATAACTGAATTAACGATTGGAAACATGAATAAATTACCCCAATGCTGGAAATATCATTTGGTTTATGATCCATAATTCATAGGAGCCTCTGTAGGAATTGGGCATATCATTATTTGTTAATTGGTCGTCAATTTCCTATACGTGTTTACATTTGTCGTTTTTTTCCTATTTAAAACCTGTTATGCTGCTGAACTATGATCTGCAATCATTTATTCAAGATTTCTGAATTTCCTGTACTAATGCACGGAGTATTCCCTTACGAATTTTTTTACCATTATAGTCAATGTTGCTGCATCTCATTTTTTAGTTATTATTCGTTAGTTTGGACTATTTGTTTGTGTTTTTCGTTTGATTCCTTCTCAATATATGCTATACTGCTGAACTATGACCGGTAATTATTGATTTTAGATTTCTGAATTTTTCCACATAAATGCATAGGGAATTCCCTCACGAAATTTTTACCTTTTTTGGTTAATGTTTAGGAATTTTATGAAACGTAGTTTATAACTGAATTAACAATTGGAAACATGTAAAAATGAATCTAATGCTGCAAATTTCATCTAGTTTATGATCCATAAGTCATAGGAGCCTGGGTAGGAGTTGGGCATTGCATTTTTTGTTAATTAGTCGTAAATTTCTAATAGTTGTTTGCATTTGTCCATTTGGTCCTATTTATAACTTGTTATGCGGCTGAACTATGATCTGCAATCATTTATTCCAGATTTCTGAATTTCCTGTACAAATGCACAGAGTATTCCCTTGCGAATTTTTTTACTACTATGGTCAATGTTGCTGCATCTAATTTTTTGGTTATTATTCGTTAGTTTGGACTATTTGTTTGTGTTTTTCGTTTGATTCCTTCTCATAATATGCTATACTGCTGAAATATGACCGGTAATTATTGATTTTACATTTCTGAATTTTTTGATTTAATTGCATAGGAAATTCACTCACTAAATTTTTACCTTTTTTAGTTAATGTTTCGGAATTTTATGAAAGTTAGTTTATAACTGAATTAACGATTGGAAACATGAAAAAATGAATCTAATGCTGCAAATTTCATTTGGTTTATGATAAATAAGTCATAGGAGCCTGTGTAGGAGTTGGGCATCTCATTTTTTGTTAATTAGTCGTCAATTTCTAATAGTTGTTTGCATTTGTCCATTTGTTCCTATTTATAACTTGTTATGCGGCTGAACTATGATCTGCAATCATTTATTCCAGATTTCTGAATTTCCTGTACAAATGCACAGAGTATTCCCTTTCGAATTTTTTTACTATTATGGTCAATGTTGCTGCATCTAATATTTTGGTTATTATTCGTTAGTTTGGACTATTTGTTTGTGTTTTTCGTTTGATTCCTTCTCAATATATGCTATACTGCTGAACTATGACCGGTAATTATTGATTTTACATTTCTGAATTTTTCGACATAATTCCATGGGGAATTCACTCATTAAATTTTTACCTTTTTTAGTTAATGTTTTGGAATTTTATGAAACTTAGTTTATAACTGAATTAACGATTGGAAACATGAATAAATTACCCCAATGCTGGAAATTTCATCAGGTTTATGATCCATAATTCATAGGAGCCTGTGTAGGAATTGGGCATTTCATTATTTGTTAATTGGTCATCAATTTCCTATACGTGTTTACATTTGTCGTTTTGTTCCTATTTAAAACCTTTTATGCTGCTGAACTATGATCTGCAATCATTTATTCCAGATTTTTGAATTTCCTGTACTAATGCACGGAGTATTCCCTTACGAATTTTTTTACAATTATAGTCAATGTTGCTGCATCTCATTTTTTAGTTATTATTCGTTAGTTTGGACTATTTGTTTGTGTTTTTCGTTTCATTCCTTCTCAATATATGCTATACTGCTGAACTATGACCGGTAATTATTGATTTTAGATTTCTGAATTTTTCCACATAAATGCATAGGGAGTTCCCTCACGAAATTTTTACCTTTTTTAGTTAATGTTTAGGAATGTTATGAAACCTAGTTTATAACTGAATTAACAATTGGAAACATGTAAAAATGAATCTAATGCTGCAAATTTCATCTAGTTTATGATCCATAAGTCATAGGAGCCTAAGTAGGAGTTGGGCATTGCATTTTTTGTTAATTAGTCGTAAATTTCTAATAGTTGTTTGCATTTGTCCATTTGTTCCTATTTATAACTTTTTATGCGGCTGAACTATGATCTGCAATCATTTATTCCAGATTTCTGAATTTCCTGTACAAATGCACGGAGTATTCCCTTACGATTTTTTTTACTATTTTGGTCAATGTTGCTGCATCTTATTTTTTGGTTATTATTCGTTAGTTTGGACTATATGTTTGTGTTTTTCGTTTTATTCCTTCTCAATATATGCTATACTGCTGAACTATGACCGGTAATTATTGATTTTAGATTTCTGAATTTTTCCACATAAATGCATAGGGAATTCACTCACTAAATTTTTACGTTTTTTAGTAAATGTTTTGGAATTTTATGAAACTTATTTTATAACTGAATAAACGATTGGAAACATGAAAAAATGAATCTAATGCTGCAAATTTCATTTGGTTTATGATCCATAAGTCATAGGAGCCTGTGTAGGAGTTGGGCATCTCATTTTTTGTTAATTAGTAGTTAATTTCTAATAGTTGTTTGCATTTGTCCATTTGTTCCTATTTATAACTTGTTATGCGGCTGAACTATGATCTGCAATCGTTTATTCCAGATTTCTGAATTTCCTGTACAAATGCACAGAGTTTCCCTTACGAATTTTTTTACTATTATGGTCAATGTTGCTGCATCTAATTTTTTGGTTATTATTCGTTAGTTTGGACTATTTGTTTGTGTTTTTCGTTTGATTCCTTCTCAATATATGCTATACTGCTGAACTATGGCCGGTAATTATTGATTTTACATATCTGAATTTTTCGACATAATTGCATGGGGAATTCACTCACTAAATTTTTACCTTTTTTAGTTAATGTTTCGGAATTTTATGAAACTTAGTTTATAACTGAATTAACGATTGGAAACATGAATAAATTACCCCAATGCTGGAAATTTCATCAGGTCTATGATCCATAATTCATAGGAGCCTGTGTAGGAGTTGGGCATATCATTATTTGTTAATTGGTCGTCAATTTCCTATACGTGTTTACATTTGTCGTTTTGTTCCTATTTAAAACCTGTTATGCTGCTGAACTATGATCTGCAATCATTTATTCCAGATTTCTGAATTTCCTGTACAAATGCACAGAGTATTCCCTTTTGAATTTTTTTACTATTATGGTCAATGTTGCTGCATCTAATTTTTTGGTTATTATTCGTTAGTTTGGACTATTTGTTTGTGTTTTTCGTTTGATTCCTTCTCAATATATGCTATACTGCTGAACTATGACCGGTAATTATTGATTTTACATTTCTGAATTTTTCGACATAATTGCATGGGGAATTCACTCACTAAATTTTTACCTTTTTTAGTTAATGTTTCGGAATTTTATGAAACTTAGTTTATAACTGAATTAACGATTGGAAACATGAATAAATTACCCCAATGCTGGAAATTTCATTTGGTTTATGATCCATAATTCATAGGAGCCTCTGTAGGAATTGGGCATATCATTATTTGTTAATTGGTCGTCAATTTCCTATACGTGTTTACATTTGTCGTTTTGTTCCTATTTAAAACCTGTTATGCTGCTGAACTATGATCCGCAATCATTTATTCAAGATTTCTGAATTTCCTGTACTAATGCACCGAGTATTCCCTTACGAATTTTTTTACCATTATAGTCAATGTTGCTGCATCTCATTTTTTAGTTATTATTCGTTAGTTTGGACTATTTGTTTGTGTTTTTCGTTTGATTCCTTCTCAATATATGCTATACTGCTGAACTATGACCGGTAATTATTGATTTTAGATTTCTGAATTTTTCCACATAAATGCATAGGGAATTCCCTCACGAAATTTTTACCTTTTTTAGTTAATGTTTAGGAATTTTATGAAACCTAGTTTATAACTGAATTAACAATTGGAAACATGTAAAAATGAATCTAATGCTGCAAATTTCATCTAGTTTATGATCCATAAGTCATAGGAGCCTGGGTAGGAGTTGGGCATTGCATTTTTTGTTAATTAGTCGTAAATTTCTAATAGTTGTTTGCATTTGTCCATTTGTTCCTATTTATAACTTGTTATGCGGCTGAACTATGATCTTCAATCATTTATTCCAGATTTCTGAATTTCCTGTACAAATGCACAGAGTATTCCCTTGCGAATTTTTTTACTACTATGGTCAATGTTGTTGCATCTAATTTTTTGGTTATTATTCTTTAGTTTGGACTATTTGTTTGTGTTTTTCGTTTGATTCCTTCTCATTATATGCTATACTGCTGAACTATGACCGGTAATTATTTATTTTACATTTCTGAATTTTTCGACATAATTGCATGGGGAATTCACTCATTAAATTTTTACCTTTTTTAGTTAATGTTTTGGAATTTTATGAAACTTAGTTTATAACTGAATTAACGATTGGAAACATGAATAAATTACCCCAATGCTGGAAATTTCATCAGGTTTATGATCCATAATTCATAGGAGCATGTATAGGAATTGGGCATTTCATTATTTGTTAATTGGTCGTCAATTTCCTATACGTGTTTACATTTGTCGTTTTGTTCCTATTTAAAACCTGTTATGCTGCTGAACTATGATCTGCAATCATTTATTCCAGATTTTTGAATTTCCTGTACTAATGCATGGAGTATTCCCTTACGAATTTTTTACTATTATGGTCTATGTTGCTGCATCTTAGTTTTTAGTTATTATTCGTTAGTTTGGACTATTTGTTTGTGTTTTTCGTTTCATTCCTCCTCAATATATGCTATACTGCTGAACTATGGCCGGTAATTATTGATTATAGATTTCTGAATTTTTCCACATAAGTGCATAGGGAATTCCCTCACGAAATTTTTACCTTTTTTAGTTAATATTTCGGAAGTTTATGAAACTTAGTTTATAACTGAATTAAAGAATGGAAACATGAAAAAATGAATCTAGTGCTGCAAATTTCATTTGGTTTATGATCCATAAGTCATAGGAGCCTGTGTAGAAGTTGAGCATTTCATTTTTTGTTAATTAGTCGTCAATTTCTAATAGTTGTTTGCATTTGTCCATTTGTTCCTATTTATAACTTTTTATGCGGCTGAACTATGATCTGCAATCATTTATTCCAGATTTCTGAATTTCCTGTACAAATGCACAGAGTATTCCCTTGCGAATTTTTTTACTACTATGGTCAATGTTGCTGCATCTAATTTTTTAGTTATTATTCGTTAGTTTGGACTATTTGTTTGTGTTTTTCGTTTTATTCCTTCTCAATATATGCTATACTGCTGAACTATGGCCGGTAATTATTGATTTTAGATTTCAGAATTTTTCCACATAAATGCATAGAAAATTCCCTAACGAAATTTTTACCTTTTTTAGTTAAGGTTTTGGAATTTTATGAAACCTAGTTTATAACTGAATTAACGATTGGAAACATGAAAAAATGAATCTAATGCTGCAAATTTCATCTGGTTTATGCTCCATAAGTCATAGGAGCCTGTGTCGGAGTGGGCATCTCGATTTTTGTCAATTAGTTGTCAATTTCTAATAGTTGTTTGCATATGTCGTTTTGTTCCTATTTAAAACTTGTTATGCTGCTAAACTATGATCTGCAATCATTTATTCCAGATTTCTGAATTTCCTGTACTAATGCACAGAGTATTCCCTTACGAATTTTTTTACTATTATGGTCAATGTTGATGCATCTAATTTTTTGGTTATTATTCGTTAGTTTGGACTATTTGTTTGTGTTTTTCGTTTGATTCCTTCTCATAATTTGCTATACTGCTGAAATATGACCGGTAATTATTGATTTTACATTTCTGAATTTTTCGATTTAATTGCATAGGAAATTCACTCACTTAACTTTTACCTTTTTTAGTTAATGTTTCGGAATTTCATGAAACTTAGTTCATAACTGAATTAACGATTGGAAACATGAAAAAATGAATCTAATGCTGCAAATTTCATTTGGTTTATGATAAATAAGTCATAGGAGCCTGTGTAGGAGTTGGGCATTTCATTTTTTGTTAATTAGTCGTCAATTTCTAATAGTTGTTTGCATTTGTCCATTTGTTCCTATTTATAACTTGTTATGCGGCTGAACTATGATCTGCAATCATTTATTCCAGATTCCTGAATTTCCTGTACAAATACACAGAGTACTCCCTTACAAATTTTTTTACTATTATGGTCAATGTTGCTGCATCTAATTTTTTGGTTATTATTCGTTAGTTTGGACTATTTTTTTGTGGTTTTCTTTTGATTCCTTCTCAATATATGCTTTACTGCTGAAATATGACAGGTAATTATTAATTTTACATATCTGAATTTTTCGACAAAATTGCATAGGGAATTCACTCACTAAATTTTTACCTTTTTTAGTTAATGTTTCGTAATTTTATGAAACTTAGTTTATAACTGAATTGACGATTGCAAACATGAATAAATTACCCCAATGCTGGAAATTTCATCTGGTTTATGATCCATAATTCATAGGAGCCTGTGTAGGAGTTGGGCATATCATTATTTGTTAATTGATCGTCAATTTCCTATACGTGTTCGCATTTGTCATTTTGTTCCTATTCAAAACCTGTTATGCTGCTGAACTATGATCTGCAATCATTTATTCAAGATTTCTGAATTTCCTGTACTAATGCACGGAGTATTCCCTTGCGAATTTTTTTACTATTATGGTCAATGTTGCTGCATCTCATTTTTTAGTTATTATTTGTTAGTTTGGACTTTTTGTTTGTGTTTTTTGTTTCATTCCTTCTCAATATGTGCTATCCTGCTGAACTATGACCGGTAATTATTGATTTAGATTTCTGAATTTTTCCACATAAATGCATAGGGAATTCCCTCAGAAATTTTTACCTTTTCTAGTTAATGTTTCGGAATTTTATGAAACTTGGTTTATAACTGAATAAAATATTGGAAACATGAAAAAATGAATCTAATGCTGCAAATTTCATTTGGTTTATGATCCATAAGTCATAGGAGCCCGTGTAGGAGTTGGGCATCTCATTTTTTGTTAATTAGTCGTCAATTTCTAATAGTTCTTTGCATTTGTCCATTTGTTCCTATTTATAACTTGTTGTGCGGCTGAACTATGATCTGCAATCATTTCTTCCAGATTTCTGAATTTCCTGTACTAATGCACGGAATATTCCCTTACGATTTTTTTTACTATTTTGGTCAATGTTGCTGCATCTTATTTTTTGGTTATTATTCGTTAGTTTGGACTTTGTGTTTGCGTTTTTCGTTTGATTCCTTTTCAATATATGCTATACTGCTGAACTATGACCGGTAATTATTGATTTTACATTTTTTGAATTTTTCGACATAATTGCATAGGGAATTCACTCACTAAATTTATACCTTTTTTAGTTAATGTTTCGGAATTTTATGAAACTTAGTTTATAACTGAATTAACGATTGGAAACATGAATAAATTATTCCAATGCTGGAAATTTCATCTGGTTTATGATCCATAATTCATAGGAGCCTGTGTAGAAGTACGGCATACCATTTTTTGTTAATTGGTCGTCAATTTCCTATCGGTGTTTGCATTTGTCGTTTTGTTCCTATTTAAAACCTGTTATGCTGCTGAACTATGATCTGCAATCATTTATTCCAGATTTTTGAATTTCCTGTACTAATGCACGGAGTATTCCCTTACGATTTTTTTTACTATTATCGTCAATGTTGCTGCATCTTCTTTTTTAGTTATTATTCGTTAGTTTGGAATATTTGTTTGTGTTTTTCGTTTCATTCCTTCTTAATACATGCTATACTGAAGAACTATGACCGGTAGTTTTTGATTTTAGATTTCTGAATTTTTCGACATAATTGCATAGGGAATTCATTCACGAAATTTTTACCGTTATTAGTTAATGATTTGGAATTTTATGAAACCTAGTTTATAACTGAATTACCGATTTGAAACATGAAAAAATGAATCTAATGCTGCAAATTTCATCTGGTTTATGATCCATAAGTCATAGGAGCCTGGGTAGGAGTTGGGCATTGCATTTTTTGTTAATTAGTCGTCAATTTCTAATAGTTGTTTGCATTTGTCCATTTGTTCCTATTTATAACTTGTTATGCGGCTGAACTATGATCTGCAATAATTTATTCCAGATTTCTGAATTTCCTGTACAAATGCACAGAGTATTCCATTACGAATTTTTTTACTACTATGGTCAATGTTGCTGCATCTTATTTTTTACTTATTATTCGTTAGTTTGGACTATTTGTTTGTGTTTTTCGTTTCATTCCTTCTCAATATATGCTATACTGCTGAACTATGGCCGGTAATTATTGATTTTAGATTTCTGAAGTTTTCCACATAAATGCATGGGGAATTCCCTCACGAAATTTTTACCTTTTTTAGTTAATGTTTTGGAATTTTATGAAACCTAGTCGATAACTGAATTAACGATTGGAAACATGAAAAAATGAATCTAACGCTGCAAATTTCATTTGGTTTATGATCCATAAATCATAGGAGCCTGTCTAGGAGTTGGGCATCTCGATTTCTGTCAATTAGTTGTAAATTTCTAATAGTTGTTTGCATAAGTCGTTTTGTTCCTATTTAAAACTTGTTATGATGCTAAACTATGATCTGCAATCATTTATTCCAGATTTCTGAATTTCCTGTACTAATGCACGGAGTATTCACCTACGAATTTTTTTACTATTTTGGTCAATGTTGCTGCATCTTATTTTTTAGTTATTAATCGTTTGTTTGGACTATTTGTTTGTGTTTTTCGTTTCATTCCTTCTCAATATATGCTATACTGCTGAACTATGGCTGGTAATTATTGATTTTAGATTTCTGAATTTTTTCACATAAATGCATAGAGAATTCCCTCACGAAATTTTTACCTTTTTTAGTTAACGTTTTGGAATTTTATGAAACTTAGTTTATAACTGAATTAACGATTGGAAACACGAAAAAATGAATCTAATGCTACAAATTTCATTTGGTTTATGATCCATAAGTCATAGGAGCCTGGGTGGGAGTTGGGCATTGCATTTTTTGTTAATGAGTCGTCAATTTCTAATAGTTGTTTGCATTTGTCCATTTGTTCCTATTTAAAACTTGTTATGCGGCTGAACTATGATCTCCAATCATTTATTCCAGATTTCTGAATTTCCTGTACTAATGGACGGAGTATTCCCTTACGATTTTTTTTACTATTTTGATCAATGTTGCTGCATCTTATTTTTTGGTTATTAATCGTTAGTTTGGACTATATGTTTGTGTTTTTCGTTTGATTCCTTCTCAATATATGCAATACTGGTGAACTATGACCGGTAATTATTGATTTTAGATATCTGAATTTTTCCACATGAATGCATAGGGAATTCACTCACTAAATTTTTACCTTTTTTGTTAATGTTTCGGAATTTTATGAAACTTATTTTATAACTGAATTAACGATTGGAAACATGAATATATTATTCCAATGCTGGAAATTTTATCTGGTTTATGATCCATAATTCATAGGAGCCTGGGTAGGAGTTGGGCATATCATTTTTTGTTAAATGGTCGTCAAGTACCTATAGGTGTTTGCATTTGTCGTTTTGTTCCTATTTAAAATCTGTTATGCTGCTGAACTATGATCTGCAATCATTTATTCCAGATTTTTGAATTTCCTGTATTAATGCACGGCGTATTCCCTAACGAATTTTTTTACCATGCTGGTCAATGTTGCTGCATCGTATTTTTTAGTTATTATTCGTTAGTTTGGAATATTTGTTTGTGGTTTTGTTTCATTCCTATTCAATATATGCTGTACTGCTGAACTATGACCAGTAATTATTGTTTTTATAATTCTGAATTTTTCGACATAATTGCATAGGGAATTCCCTCACGAAATTTTTACCTTTTTTAGTTAATGTTTCAGAATTTTATGAAACTTAGTTCATAACTGAATAATCGGTTGAAAATATGAAAAAATTATTCCAATGCTGCAAATTTTATCTGGTTGATGATCCATAATTCATAGGAGCCTGTATACGATTTGGGCCTATTATTTTTTGTGAATTGGTCGTCAATTTCCTATAGGTGTTTGCATTTGTCGTTTTGTTCCCATTTAAAACCTAATATGCTGCTGAACTATGATCTGCAATCATTTATTCCAGATTTCTGAATTTCCTGTACTAATGCACGGAGTATTCCCTTACGAATTGTTTTACTATTTTTGTCAATGTGGCTGCATCTTATTTTTTAGTTACTATTCGTTAGTTTGGACTATTTGTTTGTGTTTTTCGTTTCATTCCTTCTCAATATATGCTATACTGCTGAACTATGACCGGTAATTATTGATTTTAGATTTCTGAATTTTTCCACATAAATGCATAGGAAATTCCCTCACGAAATTTTTACCTTTTTTAGTTAATGTTTTGAAATTTTATGAAACTTAGTTTATAACTGAATTAAAGATTGGAAACATGAAAAAATGAATCTAATGCTGCAAATTTCATTTGGTTTATGATCCATAAGTCATAGGAGCCTGTGTAGGAGTTGGGCATCTCGTTTTTTGTTAATTAGTCGTCAATTTCTAATAGTTGTTTGCATTTGTCCATTTGTTCCTATTTATAACTTGTTATGCGGCTGAACCATGATCAGCAATCATTTATTCCAGATTTCTGATTTTCCTGTACAAATGCACAGAGTATTCCCTTACGAATTTTTTTACTATTATGGTCAATGTTGCTGCATCTAATTTTTTGGTTATTATTCGTTAGTTTTGACTATTTGTTTGTGTGTTTCGTTTGATTCCTTCTCAATATATGCTATACTGCTAAACTATGACCGATAATTATTGATTTTACATTTTTGAATTTTTTGACATAATTGCATAGGGAATTCCCTCACAAAATTTTTACCTTTTTTAGTTAATGTTTCGGAATTTTATGAAACTTAGTTTATAACTGAATTAACGATTGGAAACATGAATACATTATTCCAATGCCGCAAATTTTATCTGGTTGATGATCCATAATTCATGGGAGCCTGTGTACGATTTGGGCCTATCATTTTTTGTTAATTAGTCGTCAATTTCCTATAGGTGTTTGCATTTGTCGTTTTGTTCC